>PVKA01005636.1:60310-78039 GCA_004027165.1 Ctenomys sociabilis | reverse complement strand
AAACTTTAATAAGCAATTAAACTTATAATTGCTAAATCATATATGACTTTACCATTCTTTTTGAGTACAACCATAAGAAATGACCTCCTTTTCATCATTTCAGTATATTTACATTATATCATAGTTCTACAACCTGAAAAGTGGTACAGAGATTATAAGCTGTCATGGAGCGAGAAGCTAAGAGAAATGTAATCTGACATCCCTATTACAGTCCTGACAATTCATTCATAACCCTGTTTTTCTTTCCCTAGCCCTGGAATGAGGCCAGACGTAAGCTCTCCTCCATCTAGCTCCTCAACAACAACGGGACCACCTCCCAAACTCTGCCTGGTGTGCTCAGATGAAGCCTCAGGGTGTCATTATGGGGTCCTGACATGTGGAAGCTGTAAAGTATTCTTCAAAAGAGCTGTGGAAGGTATTGTGTATTTTGAAGAGTTCTTTATTCTCTATTTGATTCCCATTTCTCACAGTAGATTTTAAAGTTTCTATTTATATGCAAACCCACTAAGGTTAGAAAATCAGTGAAAAATGTGACTCCTGATTTTTTGGTAGGAAGGAGATATTTTTTAAAATACAAGTAGAGCTAAAATTAACATAAATTGATGGGAGGAAGTTTGTTTAGAGAACTGAAGAAAATCCTAAGACTGTGCTGTTATGTGGAATGAATGTTGTTAAATTCAGGCAGTAACATAATACTCATTTTATTAGAACCATAGGGTTTCGGTGCCCATGTGATGATTTCAAAGCCACAAACTATATCAGCTCATACAGCTAGTATAGCAGAATGAACCAACTGTGAGTGGAAACTGGGGTGAGGGGAAGAGACATTCATTTCAGCTCTCTTTGCTTTCTTTGTCCTATTAAGCCAGGGTACCATGCTAAGTGATAGAGATACCATTAGATCTGACCCCTACCCTCTTGTAGGTCATAGTCCACCAAAATGAAAGATAGGTGACAATTACAGGTACAGAGATTATAAGAGAAGAAGTAATAAATTGTGCCTAAAGTCAGGAAAGGTATTTTAAAGATAGCTATTTCCCTATCTGAATGTTCTATTAATGTAAACCTTACTCTGGTTATGGATTTAGATTGGTGACAGGAGCAAGAGCAGTATCCCCCTAAAAGAATTACTCATTCCATATCAGAGCATTATTAGAAAGGACTCTAATTTCACCAATGAATCTTCTTGGGAAAAAAAATATATAATTTAGTTATTTGTAAAGTAGTTTGAAGGTATGTGGCCTGAATGTATTACCTAATGCTCTGATGATATTAATTTTTAAAGAAACATAATTACTCATGTACTGTATAGGGATTATTATTTGTCTAGAGCTAAGTTTGCATATCGTTGAGAGTTACGTGAGTCATTTTGTCTGGATTACTTTTTAATACATTAGTGCACTATAAAATTACTCATGCTACTCCACCCAGGTGACAAGGACACGAGTTTTGTCTTAATGCCCAATCAGTCAACTAGAGCTGTGAGTAAAGACCATCAGTGTGATCTCCCAAACCGTGGGTATAACACACCAAAACAAGGGGCCTCGAGTGTTCTCCATGTTGTGAAGCAGTATTGTTGTATATAGGATATTTGACAACTGGCTTATTGAATATGAAATTTAGAGGCAAAAGAACCTTAAAAATAATGAGCATTAAATTTTTTAGCATTTATTTATTTATTGGATACAGGGTCTCAATACACAGCTTGGACTTATAGTGAACCTCTTGCTCAGCCTCCCAACACTGGGATTACAAGTGTGCCCACTGGTCTTGGTGGCCAGCTTGGCATGCCCAGAACCGGGCCCAGCACAGCATGCAGTACCAGGAATCAAACTTGGATCTTTTCACTTGCCAGTCAGGCACTTAAACTGCTGAGCTATCTTCCCAACCCTAAAAAGAATATTTTTACATGTTCTTTCAAACAGCTATAAATTCTAATGCCTGTAAGGATTAGCTGTTGTGGGTGAAGAAGGGCAAAATTGATATTAGAAAGCACATATGAACTTTACCTAAAAGCATCCAGATATAATTAAACCAGAAAACAAAGCTGACTTATCTCACACATACACCACCGTGGAAAGCCACATGCATGGCCTTTGTATCTCTGCTTTATATTAATTTCTTTATAGGATATTTCCAGGTAAAATTTTTAAATGTTCATCATTTATGTTGGCTAGGGCATATACTAATAAAAGCAAAAATGGGCCATTTTAGGTAAATGACTATTGTTTTGTTTAGATTTTAATGTTCTCAAAGGCCCTTTCCAACTAAAAATTTTTAATCCTTTGATATCCTAACTCATAGTTGTTCTGTTTTTCCCATCTATACACCATGAAAATATGCTTTCAAGCCCAGATACATAACTTTAGAGCACAAATGTATCTATGTAGACATGCAAGTCCTATACAGACTTCTAATTTTTACCAGACCAGGAAATCTTCTCTTACTTTTCATCAGCATTCCTTAGATATTCAATTACTAAACTAAAAGAAGACTATAAGAATGTACATTTAGTCTTTTAATAAATTATAATTGTTCTTAATACATTAGTGAACTCTGGGCACATTGAGACAGTAACAGTTTCACTATTTGAGATCAGAGGTGAATCAAACATTGCATTCTGACAACATGTGAAATAACGATCTAAGATCTACCATGAGAGTTTAGTATTAGTTACTGCAATCTCAGTATTTAAGAATATTACCCTTTACCTGTCACTCATTTTACATTTAGGATGAGGGGCACATGTTATTTGCATATGGTGGCATAATGTTGATGCATAGCCATTTTCCCTTTGAAATTCCCATAGTATTTTTAAAACAAGTTTCTTTCTTTAGTCTCATTGGTATCAGGCCAGAAGTCATAATAAAATTAAGTGATTACTTTTGGTGACTAGAGGTTTGTAGGGAACAATTCTGTTTCTCAATCTGAGAGGCAAGAGTGCTGAATTTCTTATTCTATGAAAATTTAATTATTTTACTTACTATTTGGATACTTTTATGTATATATACTGCAGTACAGATTTACTTTTTGTAGATGACCTCTCAACTTTGTTACTAATTTCTATTTAGGCAAGTACACTGTTGCCTTCCTTAATCAATGCCTTTGAGTGTCAGTTGTGTCTTTCTCAAAACAAATATATAAAGCCTGTTTAAGACTTTTGAAATCTTAAGTGTCTTTTATTCCATACAGGACAGCACAATTATCTTTGTGCTGGAAGAAATGATTGCATCATTGATAAAATTCGAAGAAAAAACTGCCCAGCCTGTCGCTATCGAAAATGTCTTCAAGCTGGAATGAACCTAGAAGGTAATGCAGTAAACTGAAAGGACTTGTTTATCTTGGTCATTTAAAAATTGATTGTTTTACTTTTTAAAACATAAGTAAATTGATGTAATAATTCACTCAACTCGGTTTATATATATATTTGACTATGATAATTTTATATTATTGCCCAATAAAATAGGAATTTTTTGTGAATATGTCATTCTGTTTGTTTATTCACTGGTTCTTGTTATGGACACTGCATTCAGTACAAGCAGATGATGTATACTAAGAAAGGAAATTACATAATAAACTTGTACAGTTTAGTGTAACTTAACTCTTAACTGCTTTTTAAGTTCTCAAAACTATTCTGTGAAGTTAGAGAAGTTTCTTTATTAGTTACATACTCCTTTTTCTGTTTCTTACCTTTGCAAAACAGGCTTTTTACTTAGAAGTCATGTCTTCTTATAGCTATGCAAGGAAAAAAAAAAAGACTATAGGAAACATTGTATGTGTCTTGCTATTCAAGTGAGGAAGAAACTTGAAAGTAGTTGTGTTAAGAGTTTCATCCCTGTTTATGTAATAAGTTGTATAATGAACACTGATCTCATCATTAAAAACTTTGCTCTGAAAAAAGGCTGGAATTCCGCTACAGTTGAAATGGCAAGTTGTATCAATGCAGAGATCTCATAACTCATGTGTTGTTTAGTGTTTGTTGTGATACTGATGTTTTCATTCAGCAAGTATTCACCAGCAAGCGTTATTAGCCATAAAATGATTAGAATTTAGCATTTCTACAGTTTACTATTTAGGTTAACAAAACAGCGCAGTATACCACACCACAGCAGGAATAATGCTGTAGAAACAAGCAGGAAGATCCATGTAGTTCTATCCTGGGAGTCAGGGAAAGCATCTGGGAAGAAGTAATGCTGAATTTTAAATGTAGAAGCTAAGTAAGGATCAGATGAAAAATAATGTCATAAATAGGATCGGGTTTGTATTTGTAATCAGATAAGAAAAAGTGGAATCCATGTGGTTCTCTGTTAGGACAGACCAAATATAAAGAATCTAATTCTCCATACCACACAACAAGCTCCAGGTAGGACTAAGTTACTCGACTGCAGAAAGTACATTTTCTAAGTTAGAGTAATGATAAGGAGTTGCACAATTCTTCCTGTGTAATAGAAACTATTCTACTTCCTAAAAAAAACAGCACTGTGAAGTAGGAATAAATACCATTACTTTACAGAAAAGAAAATTAAGGCTCAAGAAGTACCTTGTACAGCACCTAACTATAAAATAGCAGAATCGAGACTGATGTCCAGTGTGCTGCTTTCAGATTAGTACTCTTTACTACTTTATTATATCATGCCTGGAAGATGGCATGGCTGCTAAATTAGTTATATGATCCTGTTTCTCTGTTTTGAACTGTTATGTAAAAAATTAACATTCCCAGTGCCCACATAAGTCTTTAATATGAGTGACTAGCTTTTTTTGTCAACCATAATATCTGTCTTCCACAAACTCTGTATAGGACAGAAGGTCTAAAGATTATTTTAATTTGCATTGACTTTTCCCTTTGTATAATGTTTTACATGCTGACAACTGAGGCCATTTATTTCTTCTTTCATAAAATTTACCTTTTTTGCCCTTTGTTGGCATATTCAGTGCTATCACTTTAGAATACTATAATTCTTATGTAGTCAATAAAATACCTTCAAGAATATGTAGAGAATCCATGCTTTAATTTGAGTGTTTCATGCAGTCAAAAATACAAGATAACTTTGTATAAATATGAAAAGGAATACTTCATTATCCTTCATAGTCATCATTATAAATTTTCCATATAAAAGGGAAATTTTTCATTGGTAACTTTAAATGAATTTTTTTCTTTTTGTCTTCCCGACTGTTTAGTACTAATTAGTATCCATCATGTACACAGTGGGTTTTTCTCTTGCTACGGCTAATGCTAATTTTAGCATATGATCTGTCACCTTGTCATGATGAGTCTTTTAACAAGTGTTTCATATCACTTTTCTTATTATATATAGTACCATAATTTTAGTTAATGCTAAATTATAATTTTTAATTGTTCTTCCATTGACAGAAGCCGTGTACCTTATATAGCACACCTGAAATTTTTCACATTTAGAGTAAAAATGGCACAAGTTAAATTACAGAAAAATTATAGTAATGATTTTTCTCATAGTATTTTAGTGTTATAAGACTTCATATAACTGAAAGAAATAGTTACAGGCTTATACACAGGAAAAGTAGTATCAAGAAAGTTTCTTAAGAATCCTTTGCTTTCAAAAGAAAACAGAATTTCTTCCATGTCGCTTTATGATAATTGTTAAAATATTTCTCTTAGTCTTAATAGTTTCAGAAGTTTACAATACTTTTTGAAGGGCTGGCCAAATAGCTCAGCAGATTAAAGTGCCTGCTAGCAGGCACAGGAGCCTGGGGTTCGATCCTTGGGCCTAGTGTGCCAGCCCCAGCCCCAGGGCACGCTGAGATGGCAGTTGAGACTGGGCGTGGTGGGACACCTGTAGTCTCAGCTCTTGGGAGGCTGTAAACAGGAGAATGATCTAGAAGAGACCCTGAACACCCTAAAATACAAAAAATTAAATAAATTAAATACTTCTTGAACAAATTTCAGAGACTATTTCAATTATAATTCATTTCTTTTTTTTTTTTAAATACCCACAGCTCGAAAAACAAAGAAAAAAATAAAAGGAATTCAGCAAGCTACTACAGGAGTCTCACAGGATACTTCGGAAAATCTTAACAAAACAGTAGTTCCTGCAACATTACCACAACTCACCCCCACTCTGGTGTCACTCTTGGAAGTCATTGAACCTGAGGTGTTATACGCAGGCTACGACTCATCTGTTCCAGACTCAACCTGGAGGATCATGACCACTCTGAACATGTTAGGTGGGCGCCAAGTGATTGCAGCAGTGAAGTGGGCAAAGGCAATACCAGGTAAGACACAAAGGAATGATAGAACTGTATTATAAAACCTTGGGATGTCTTTGAACAGAAACCATCTTGCTCTTTATCATCTGCATCTCACCACACATCTTGTTCTTCTGATGGAGAAGCAGAAAGTCGGGTGACTATGGCCAGGGGGACAACCACAGGAAAACTTTTAATTGTTCTCTACTTTTCAGATTGTTTCTCATGATAGTAGTTTTATAGGTGATGAAATGTCAGAAGCAACTGACATCTAGGATTAAAAATGAGTAATTGTTTTTAAGAACTCATTTATATTCAAGTTGCTTATAAAGTCAGTAAATGTCAACAGGGCTGTCAAAATGTAGTACATGAATGTATACAGTATAATCTAGTCTTTAAGGTAACTTTGAACAAATTTCCATGGAACATGCCAAAAGGCAAGTGTCAGCTTGACTTTACAGATAAGAGGAAACTTGACAAGCTTGTGGTTATACAGTTAAAGACAGAACAGAAATGAATGCTCTAATGGCCCTGTCCTGTCAAAGGGGAAAGTAGTGTGAACATCAGGGAAACTTTTACATTCACTGGAGAATAGAATTCCAAACCAGAACTCTTCATTTATCCTTTTACTGTTGAGTTGATTTTTTTGTTAAATGGGCAAAAGTCACAAAACAGACAAAACTCTTTTCTTATATAAAATGACATTAAACGGTTCTGAGCTCTGGGTCTTAAAAGTGTCAGATGACAAAAGAAAACTACATTAATTTTCATCTGTTAAGAATTTTCCCACACCAAGCTAATTGATTACAGCTCTTTGGCAGTTCACCAAGGGATGATCTCTGGCAACTAGAATTTTTATACCTTAATTTCTCTCAATTCAGGATTCAAGAACTTACACCTGGATGACCAAATGACCCTTCTGCAGTACTCATGGATGTTTCTCATGGCATTTGCCCTGGGGTGGAGATCATATAAACAATCAAGTGGAAATATGCTGTGTTTTGCTCCTGATCTGATTGTTAATGAGTAAGTCATATGTGAATCATTTTGTCTGTATGATGGCCTGTTAGTGTGATTAGTTCTGGGTTGAATGAGCCCTCGTGGCTATCTAAGAACTGGGACACCTAAAAATAGAATTATCAATGCTTAGAACAGGTCATATGTAATATAGAACAAATACACATGCATACTTAAGGATTTTTTTGTTCATAGTGAGTGTCTGTAGGGTGAGTGAAGTCTGTGGCAAGTTACAAGGAATCTTACTGTGATGTTTCAGTTATGTAAGTCTACGCCCAAAAGGAAAAGGAGCATGAGAGAACTCATGTGGCTTCAGTAGGGTCAGTTATAAATGAGGATGTCCTGGTTGAGAGGTATGGACCCAGAAATAAGAAAGTATCTCTCTGCATGGCAAGGTTCATTACATGTCTGTGTCTTAAAAAGAACATGAAATTGGTTTTGTTTTGAGAGAGAACCAATCAAATCAGCTCTTTTCTTACCCTTCAGGCCTAGGCCTCTATTTGGGAAATATTTTAGATGTTCATTTCCATATCATGTTGCAGGTGTCAGCAAGTTCTCCACTGATGGCACAGCCTGTGCTGTATTGGCTTATGCTTTCTTTCTAGAGCACAGCTCTGAGCACGTCATACATTTCTGCAGTGTGCAGACAGACGTCTTCATACTTTTCTGCAGTGTGCAGACAGACGTCTTCCATGTCTCCATCCAGTGTATACTGCATATGCTATCAGCCTTTCCAGAACTTGGACTCACTTACTCTCCCTGTGCTCTTCACACACACATACTATTCCCATTCGGCTGAGTCTTTCTTCAAACACACCCTCAGCTAATGGTGGTATATATCTAGTTTGTATCACTTTACTCTCTATTACTACTTTTTGTACCCACACTTGCCTCTTTTTATTAGAATATAAACAAGGAGTTTACACACATACATATATACCCATTGTCAAAAAAGGAAGTTTGTACAAAAAGATGAAACTTTCCTTAATTGTGAGTACTGGATGCTATTGAAAGCTACCCCTCAACCCTGCCCTCCCAGAAAAAAGATTAAAGAAATCTTAAACCACATTATAATCACAGTCACATGTGAGACAATGTGAATAAACCCATCACTAGTATTTTCAGAACTGTGTGCCATACTAAGAATATGGGCACCTGAAGTAACATGGCACAATGGCAAGGAGTTTGAAAGTTAATACTGATTAGTGAACGTGAAATGTTTAAAGGAAAGAGAAAAGAAAACTTGCAAGCACAGCCTAAAGACATAGTGTATGAAAATGTGCCAAATATTCCCTGTTGTGTGTGCCAAGTTTAAAAAATATTTATAGAAAAGCATCTATTTGAACTCCGTATTAAAGGGAACATCTTGAGTTACAGTGCAGTAGGTTCCCATTATTTTAAGTGTTTGTTTAGGGACTGGATGACACTAGTCCCATATACTTTAAAGAGGAAATTCTGAGGCAGTATGCACAAAGCCACAGGCAGCAGGACAAATCTAGCTGAACATGTTTTTATATTGCTACTAGGTAAACTCAAAGCTAGCTATCTCAGGATAAATTAGAACTACAAGGGCCAGCAAGATAGCTCAGCAAGATTAAAGCGCTGCTTAGGCAGATGGAGGGGCTGGGGTTTGATTCCCCAGCCTGTAGTGCCGGGCCCACCCCCAGAATAAACTGAGAGGGCCAGTAAGACTGGGCGTGGTAGTGTGTACCTGTAATCACAGAGCTTCGGAGGTGGAAAACAGAAGGTTCACTGCAAATCCAATCTGTGTTATAGACCCTGTACTAAATAAATATTTTTTAAAAAAGAACTACATATAGCAGAGATTTCAGGTTTCCCTGCTATTGGGCTAGCAGCATAGAAAAGTCAGTCTAAGAAAAATCCCAGCTGAACTATAAACTAAACCTGGTATTATTTCTCCATTGATGCTATTAATTTTTCAGCACTATATTTATTCAGCGATATTTGAATGCTGCCAAGCATCCAACATCAAACATCATTACAGGAGTTTGGAATGTAATAGTGAACAAAATAGATAAGGCCCCTGCTGACCTTCTGATTGGCAGATTCAAATATTATTAATAACGAGAATTATTTCACAGAGCCATTATATAATGGTGTAACTGGAGGAAGAGAGTAAAGAAGAGAATGTTTTAGATTTTAAGACTGCAAGAAAACCTAAGTAGTTGACCATTCAGCTGTATAATAGAACAAACTGTGAAAGTATATAGCTTCCAAAGCAAAAGAAACAAGTGCAAACATCTGAAACAAACTTGGCTTGTGTGAGGAACTGAGAAAAGGCCCCTGAGTATACTGTTTGAATTTTTAGAGAAGCCAGAATGAAACAGTTTTTTAGGCCATGAAATAAAAGTGTAGATTTTATTTTATGATCGAGAAATAGAATAGGTTAGAGGGGAGGAACAAATATTCTTTGCAGTCCTAATACGTGCCTAATACAGTGCATGTCTTAAGCAAAGAAGACAAACAAGGTCCCTAATCTTTATTTGCTTATATGTCATCCATAGGAGATACACAAATGAACACCAAATAAATTAAATATCTTAAGATTGATTATTTTTACTAGACAAAAGTCCATTTCAAATGAGGCAGTTAATTCTCAATCAGGTTTCAGAGTGAGATAAACCATGCTGAGGGGTACTGAAACACGAGTATGACCTGTTCCTCCTTTTGAGGGCAGATAGAGCACGATGATTGGGAGTCTCACATGACATGTGGTTAATGTCTCTGTAATCAGGACTTACCTTGTAAGTACTGCATTCAATTGCTGTGTGTTCGAAGGGGCCAGGTCCTACTGCCTTCGGCTAAGAGCTAGTGCCTGTGCCTGGCCAGGCACTCCTTCATGCTCAGTGTCTGTCAGAGCAGGAAGTCACCTGGGTTGTATGTTCAGAAGGACTTTGAAATTGCCACATCATAAAGAACAAGATTGTTTAGCCCAATTTTAAATTAACTGGTAAATATATTTAGTTTATATGGAGACTCAAGACATTTTCACTCATTTCAGAATGAAACCATGCTTTAAAAAAAACATTTATAGTCACTTTCCATTAAGCAACTTGAAGTCACTTAATTGGAATTACAGCCATGAGTAAGTTTATATGAAATGACAATTTACCCCTTTTACTTATAAAACTAAAATAATCTAATTCTAGGGTTTTATTTTTATAACACTCCACTTAAGTACAACAGGATAATGCCCCATACATTCCTTACAGAGATTTTGTTCTCCAGTTTATATTCATATCATGTCCACTATTGAATATGTAAGGGTATTTTTAGAGGTTTTATCTAGTCGTTAAAGGATTTTCTTTACTCAGTGTTCAACTCTTTGGAAAGATCAATAACAAGAGAGAAACTAGTTTTGAAGGTGGCATTCTTTACACTCTTATGTTCCTGTGCTGCTACATATGAAATGGACAGGCCCCATCTTTCTTTTTTCAGTGCATTGTGTTTATGTATTGCTGTGAAATCTGTGATAGGCAGATGTAGGCTGTGAGAGTACAGGCTCCAGTCTTCTGTGTAACTGTAGAACAGTCTTATAGTTGTTTCCATGTCACAATGTGTAAGGAGTGTTTTTTACAGCCATTATAAATGTACTGATACTTTATTACATGGTTACTTCATTGAAATTTCAGTTATAGGAAGGATTCTATCCATGGATAAGAAACTAAATGGGAAAAGGCTCCCAGAGAGTTTTAATTGCTAGTGGAGGATTGGGATGGTGCCTCCTTAGTGCAAGATCTTAAAGAACCATGGAAACTCTTCCATAATTGTTTGGCCCACACAATTCATGTCTTATTCATTTTATCATAGAAAATGAGCTGCATCTTCAGTAGAAAGAGTAACTTTTTATTTTTTGAAACAGTGTCTCACTATATAGTTAAGGCTGGCCCTGAACTCACTGTTTCTCAGGTTGGCTTCAAATTCATACTAATTTCCTGCCTCAGCCTCATGACTACTAGAATTGCAAGCATGTGCACCACACCCAGTGAAATAATTTTTTTGCAGTTAAAAAATTGAACTAGGCCCATTTTCAGGTTCTTAGTGTCACATATTTCCAAAGTAAAAAAAAAAGTCATAGATGTGATAGTGACTACTGAGATTCATAATCAAGAATTGATATAGTACTTTGGATTAAAAGAATGCTCAGTAACATGTCTATCAGAGGCAGACTTGAATAACAAAGCCTAGATAGAGTCCTGTGCTAGTTCTGACCCTTGTACATAACTAAACAGTGTCACACATGCTTGTCTTCAGATGAAACATTATTTAAAAGAATGAATTTTTAAGATTTAAATTTCAAGTGAATAGCCCATCTTCTCATGTTAAACCTTGATTTAAATGAACACCCAATAAATTCTGTGGGAATTAACCCTATACTAGTATAAATAAAATACATAGCATGCATTGATACAAGTCTTTCTTAGATACCATATACTAGTGACAGTAAAACTTACAAACTTTCAGTGATGTAGCCTGCTATGGCACATGCTATAGATTTGCCACTAAGAAAAGTTCTCCAAAACTAGGTTCAATAATAAATTAGCATTAATAGCAATAGCTATGTTTCCATTAGAAGTGCATAGTTCTATAAAACGAACCAAAAGAAATGTATTTTTTGAAACTAGCATTATTCCTAACTCATTCTGTTTTTCTCTTACAGGCAGAGAATGAGTCTACCCTGCATGTATGAACAATGTAAACATATGCTGTTTGTTTCCTCAGAGTTAAAAAGGCTTCAGGTATCTTATGAAGAATATCTCTGTATGAAAACCTTACTTCTTCTCTCTACAGGTTGGTAGACTACCTATTCACTTCAGTTTGAAATATGAAAAATCTAGAAACAAAAGTTTATATGCAAAATACTAATAATTCTAGCAAGTCTATTCCTTTGTTTTGCTAGTCAAATGATTTTTTTAATGTGAAATTTTAGAAAGGCATATTGAGTGATGCGAAGATTAATGAGACAAATGGGTACAGGAGCAATATGGACCTGAACTGCTCAGGGAGTGGCATTAGTCAGAATTCAAGCATACTGCTTTCATCTTCCTTCCAAGAAAAAAAATGCAACAACGATTTTGTTTCTCTGGTTGTTACTTGTTACCAAGGAGTTCTACCTTAATTGATAAAAGGAAGGTCTAGACATGTGATATTGGAGGATTATTCAGAATGTACAAAGAATTTTTAAAACTCAATAAGCAAACTTATATTAAAAATTGAACACAGATCTTAACAAGCATCTCACTAAAGAAGAGAAATGATGACAATTAAACATATAAGAAGATGCCCCCTGTAATACATCGTCAGGAAAAATGAAAATTAAAATATCACCACCAAATACTGGTAAGAATATGGAGCCACAGGATTCCCCATTCATTGCTAATGGGAATCCAAAATGCTATAGACATTTTAGAAGACACTTTGGTGGGTTTTCACAGCTGAACACTCTCTTACCATATGACTGAGCAGCTGTATTCCTTGGTATTTATACAGTGGAGATGAAAATGTATGTTCTCAGAAAACATCCATCTGGGTACTTATAACAGCTATATTGATAATTGCCAAAACTTAGAAACAGCTAAGATGTCCTTATAGGTGAATGGATAAAAAAAATGGTATGTCCAAATGAGGGAGTATTATTCAGCACTACAAAGAAATGGACCACAAAGTCATGAAAAACTACAGAAATACCTTAAAAGTGCATGACTAAATGAAAGAAACCAATCTTAAGAGGCTACACATACTGTATGAGTCCCACTATATTCCTGCATTCTATAATAGGCAAACTACATAGACGGTGAAAAAGATCAGGGATTAGGAGGAGTAATAAGAATATTCTGTATATTACCATAAAATATTTTGTAGGGGCTGGGGAGATGGCTCAGTGGAATAAGCACTTCCCTGGCAAGCACAAGGGCCTGAGTTCATTCCCCAGTTCTGCCAAAAAAAAAAAGAAAGAAAGAAATTTTTTATATTATGGGGATATTGGACATATGCCGTTATACATTTGTTCAAACACTTGAAAGGTCCATCACCAAGAATGAGCACTGAGCTATGGAGATACTGGCCAATAATGAAATATCACTATAGATTTGTCCGTGGTAACAAATGTATTTCTTGTGGAAGAATATTGATAATGAGGCAGTGTCGCATGAGAAATCTCTGTACATCCTTCTAGTTTTGTTAATGAATTTAAAATAAAATCTTTTATAATCTTTAGGCCAATCCACCAAAACCTTTGTATTAATTTAGTGTTTATAAAACACCAATTTGTAGCTGAGTATCTTTTTATATGCTAGTGAATAAATTTGTCATGTCTATTAAATTCATTTCAGTGGTAATTATAGATTCATAGTTGCTCAGAATCAAGCTAAGATGTCCTTAGGGTTAATGTTCACGTACTGTAACCATGTCCAATGCACATATCAATGTTAATGTTTTTACACTATCTTCTCACTATCTTATGTTTTGTTAATTGAGATAAGCAATGCTACTATTTAAATCAAACCAACAAAAATTTCCGTAACCCAGCAGAAAATTATAGGTGAAGATCATTGCTAAAGACTTGAGTAACGTCACCTATAACACATTCTTGTTAAAGAAGTAAACTTAGTGTTTCAGTTACATAAAGTTCTGATCAGATTGATGTCTAGAAGTAAATTTAATTTGTAAAAAGTAATGATTTAGATTTCACATGTACCAAGCTAATTAAGCTATATGTATTCTTTTCATTGTGGATAAAACTCAGTTGAGCCAGTTATATGCTACAGATGCTTTTTAAAAAGAGGGGTATAGAATCACAAGGATAGGAATGCATATCTTCTGGATAGACTTTCACTTTATGTAATACTGGTATAGAATAACAATGGTAGCCTTAAAATTTTTTTACAAAGCAAAAATAAAAACTTAGAAGTTTAGATTCATCCTGAAGCTAGCTTTCTCTTACAGAATTTGGTCAGGTTAGTAATATTTAGTAAATTTGAAAAAAGGGTCAGAGGGGCCAGTGAGATAGCTCAGCAGAGAAAGCTATATCCTGGAAACTGAGAAAACACCAAACAGCAAGAAATCTGTATCTTAAGCTCCTGCCTAAGCGTTCTTAGGCAGACCTGGGGACCACAGTTTGATTCCTGGCACCAAATGCCATTCCAGCCCCACCACCAGGGCAAGCTGAGCTGGCCACAGAGTCCAGGTATAGGAGCGCACACCTGTAATCCCAGCACTGGGAAAGCTGAAAACAGGAGGATCACTATGAATCCGAGCTGCATAGTGAGACCCTGTAACAACCAAATACATTTTTAAAAACAACGTTAGAAGTATAAGTGAAATTGGAAAGAAATGGACTGATCTAAAAGCTCATTATAGACATATCTGAAGAGACTCTTGTGCTGACATATTCACCAAAAATCCATCTAGAATACATGTAAAAGTGTGTATGTTTGTGTGTATAAGCAAGAAAGAAGCTATAGTATACAACCTGAGAATCAGAAACTTCTTTTTTCTGGATATATCTGGGAATTGTCTCAGGGCAAAGCATAATCTCAAAATCTGGAGAAATAACACAAATTCAAAGAAGCAGCCAAGGTCATTTTGCTGAGACACAAGCTTCAAGCCAGTACTGCTAGGAAGATGATTGTAATTTGAATGGATTTCTGGAGGCTAAAATAAAGACTAGAACCTCTCAGAAAACCACTGTTCACCATTCCTTCTTAGGTTTTACCTTCAGAAACTTACAGTGATGATGACAGAAAAAATCTTTCATTTTTGTGGTGGCAGAAGGGAGAGGGTAAGCATTTGGACAGAGCATTTAGATACATGCACAGCACGTGTTCTTTGTGACAAAGGCTAACTCTGAGGGTCCTGTGTTTACCAGAGCCATGACCTGGAGGAAAAGTCAAATGGACAAATTTCAGCCCCTTCTAAGGTCTTCCTGTCTCATGTAGGAGGGGAGAAGGAAACTAACAAACATTTCTGAATCCCCAGGGATTCAAGTAGAATAGCAAAGATTTAATCCTGAAAAGTATAAAACATTTCACCTGCCCAATACTGTTACCAGCATTTCAGTACAATAATGGTGTGATATCTAAGGCAATATTGAGTTAAATGTAAGAATACAATAGACAGAAGATTGGGCACAGCTAAGGAAAGAATTGAATCAGTGAGCATGAAGATAGGTAAACTGAAACTTCCCAAACTCAAATACCAAGAGGAAAAAAAAAATGAAGAAACAATAATCAAAAACTATGGGACTACTTAAAAAGGTACTACAAGTATGGAAACCAGAAAAAGAGAGAGAGAGAGAGAGAAAGGAAATAATATTTGAGTAGAAGCTGAGAAATTTCAAGAACTAAACACCAAAATTATATCCTGGAAGCTGAGAAAACACCAAACTAAATAGCAAGAAATCTGTATCTTGAATATCCTGTTTAACAGTAGAAAACTAAAGACAAAAAAACTCACAAAAGAGAAGAAAATTGCTTATATATTTTAGATTTCTCATCAGAAACCATGCAAGAATGAATTAAAATACTTAAAATGTTGAACAACACTACCAATCAAAAAGAGTGAATACAGCAAAGTTATTCTTCACAAGTGAAGGTGAAATACAGACACAGACTTTCTCAGGCAAAATATTGAGGGAATTTGTCACCATCAAACTTGTTTTGCAAGACATGTTAGAAGAAGCTCTTCAGAGGAAACGAATACATGTCAGAAACATGGATCTGTGTGAGAAAGGGGCACTTGAGAGTGATGCATGACGATAAAGTTTCATTTTTCTTAGTTGATCTAATTACTGTTCAAAGTAATAATGATGAATTGGATAATTAAAACATGAGAAGTGAAGCAAGTGACAGCAATACCCATAGAAGGTGCCCACCCCACCTGTATTGCCTATGTAGTTACATAGTGTTGTTTTGAAAAGGATGTATTTTACATTAGTTGCAAATGTGAGTTATAAACTAAACTAGACTAAGGCTAAAAGCAAGGGGAATAGTAATATACTGAAACAAAATATAATTATGAAATGCTCAATACAATCAGAAGGCAGGAAAAGAGTACAATAGAAAAGTAAAAAATATGAGTAGAAAATAGTTACAGACATGCAAGTCATTAATCTAGCTATAGCAATAGTCACCTTAAAATGGTCTAAATGTATCAATATTCTGTTTTTAAAATGAAGATAAAAGTTTGCCAGCACAGATTATTGCTAAAAAATACTGAAGAATAAACTTAGGGAAAGGAAAATAATGTCATCTTTAAGAAGGAGTGAGGAATGAATAAAGTGGTAAATACATAGGTATATTTAATATATAGTCTATATAAAAAGTTATACATCGTTAGTGGCCTGAAAAAATAAAACTAAAATTTTCAGTAATTGCTTATAAACCCAGAGTGGCGTTTAATAATACTGAATGCTTAAATTCCAAAGATAGCTGAAGTGTGTAGCTCAGCGAGCCATTGGAGCCACAAAGGAAAGCAGTCCAGTGACAGATGGGGAGTGCCGCTGAATTCATAATTCCTGTAGAGATGGAGCTAAATCCGCCAAGCGTAACTGAAAGACTGGATTTTTAAAATAATTCAACTTTATGTTATCTAAAAAATATCTAAATGAAGACCCTGGAAGGTAAAATAGAAGGGTGTCCAGTACTGTGCGTAGGATAAAAGACAGCAAAGTTCTGTAAAGAGCAAGCCGATACACACGCACACTTCTCACAGTCTGTCATTGTTTCTTTACTCTGCCCTAACAGCATGAATATGGGCACTGATAATATTTAAAACAGAAGTCAAAAAACTATAATGAGGAAGGAGTTCTGAAATTCAGAAATTAGCTTCTGTTTAATTACCACTAATTTTTAAAGTTATATGCCAAAAAGTATATATCAGTTTTCCAGTCCACATTCCCTGAGCTATTAATATTTATAAGTACATAAAGAAAGACTGATATTTGCTGTTTTTTAGCCTGGAATCATATCAACTCAGTATGCTAACATGTTTCTTAAAATGTACTGCATCCTCCTGACTGTAATCTCACTACCCTGGGATGCAAAGCCAAAGAGGAACACAGCTTCAACCCCAGCCTGGGCAGTTTAGCAATATTCTCTGTCAAAGGGGGTATGGATGTAGCTTAGTACAAAAACACTGGGTTCAGTCCCCAGTATGGGGCAGTGTAGGGGAGGTATTGCATGCTAATTTCTAAGCTTTAATCAACTAATGATGCCATACTGTGAAATATAACTCTTGGAAATAACACTTATTGTTAAAGCCTCAGTCTTACAATTAGCATTGAATTTGAGTGTGGGGTGACACCAAACTGAATAATCACTGCTTGGTCTCTAAAACATCAAGTAATAGGAGGAAAGTGTCATTACTAGTCCCTTTTTTTTTTTTTTTTTTTTTTTTTTTTTTTTTTTTTTTTTTTTTTTTTTTTTTTTTTTTTTTTTTTTTTTTTTTTTTTTTTTTTTTTTTTTTTTTTT
>PVKA01005636.1:23055-60210 GCA_004027165.1 Ctenomys sociabilis | reverse complement strand
CTCAAAGCTTCAGTCTCACAGTCTTTTCAAAATGCATAGTTTAGAATGTAATAAGACTAAACTGTGAAGCATGGTATTAAATGCCATACTTGAAGTATGAAAAATTACAGCAAGGAAATTCTTCACTTGACTCTTATCTTAACCTTTTAGTTCCTAAGGAAGGCTTGAAGAGCCAAGAGCTATTTGATGAAATTAGAATGACCTACATCAAAGAGCTAGGAAAAGCCATTGTCAAAAGGGAAGGAAACTCCAGCCAGAACTGGCAGAGGTTTTATCAACTGACAAAACTTTTGGATTCAATGCATGAAGTAAGTGTCAAACATAAAGCTATATGTGCAAGAATTTTGTGACAGATAAAATACTCTTATTAGTCTGTATAATTATGTAACAATCATCTCTGCCCCCTACACTTAGCCCCCAATTTATGAACTTCAGTTTTACATATATTTTTCCTAGGGCCAGTTATGAAATATTATTTCATCTACTCCTCTATATAAAAAGATCAATATGAGCCGGGCGTGGTGGCGCATGCCTGTAATCCCAGCACTCGGGAGGCTGAGGCAGGAGGATTGTTGTGAGTTCGAGACCAGCCTGAGCTACAAAGTGAGCTTAAGGCCAGCCTGAACTGCATAGTGAGACCCTGTCTCAAAAAGACAAAAAAAAAAAATAAAATAAAATAAAATAAATAAATAAATAAATAAATAAAAAATAAAAAGATCAATATGGTTTAATACACAAATTTTTTAACAGAATTCCTGTTTTTGTTGAGTAGCCTATTAAAATAACATGGCCTTCATATATTGTAGACTGAAATTCAGCATAAAACACTTGTTTTAAATTTAACTTATATGCAGAATTGCATGAAATAGTCTTTTGTACTTAAGTGTTTATTTTACTTGACTATATGTTCTCCCCTGCAGAATTCAAGTAAGGACTTGTGTGTTTAATAGGACATGTTCATCCTAATCAGTTCTGAAGCCTGATTACCCTGTATCTTTCCTTGCAGGTGGTTGAAAACCTCCTTAACTATTGCTTCCAAACTTTTTTGGATAAGACCATGAGTATTGAATTCCCTGAGATGTTAGCTGAAATCATCACCAATCAACTACCAAAATACTCAAATGGAAATATTAAAAAACTTCTGTTTCATCAAAAATGACTGCCTTACTAAGAAAGATTGCCTTAAAGAAAGTGGAATTCAGAGCTTTCGTTGTACAAACTATCAATTTGTCTTGTAGAGGTTTCATTGTTTTATTTTCTTTGTTTTTGTCTGTGTTGTTGCTGCTGCTGTTGCTGCTGTTGTTGTTAAGTATGCACTACATGTGGTTTATAGAGGGCCAAGTCTTGGCAACAGGAGCGGTTGAGTCATCACCTTAAGGTGATGGGTAAGTAGACGCTGAACGTATGATCTGGTGTGTCCTAGACATTAGAAGAGTGTGGAGCGATCTCCACTGTCAGAGAAGGGTGGCACCTGCACCACCGGTGCCCAGGCTGTGTGATGAACTTCCTGCTCATACTTTTCAGCTGGCTGGACAACACTTTCTAGACTTTTTGTTGGTGTATTTTCCCATGTATAGTTAGGATAGCATTTTTTTTTTCTTTTGATTTATGCATGGAAACCTGAAAAAAAGTTTACAAGTGTATATCAGAAAAGGGAAGTTGTGCCTTTTATAGCTATTACTGTCTGCTCTTAACAATTTCCTTTATATTCAGTGAACTACGCTTGCTCATTTTTCTTATATAATTTTTGTATTCAAGTTATTGTACAGCTGTTTAAGATGGGCAGCTAGTTCATAGCTTTCCTTAACAAACTCTAAACATTTATCTTCTGCGTGAAAATGGGTTGGTGCTTCTAACCTGATGGCACTTAGCTGTCAGAAGACCACAAAATTGACTCAAGTCTCCAGTATTCTTGTCAAAAAACAGTTCATATTTTGTATATATCTGCTTCAGTGGAGAATTACATAGATTGTGCAAATTAGCTGTTCTAACAGGTATAGAGCACCCAACCCAGTGACCTGCTAGGCAAACTGTGGATAATGGCTACAAAAAACTTAATTTTAAAAAGTAACTATCAAGAGGCCCTGTTTGTATCCAATGCCCTATTCTCTGCAATGCTTAGATGGCAAGGAAGTTGGTAAACTGAATGGCTTTGGGACCTTTTGAAGTAGTGTACATAACTTCTTGAAAGTCACAATTCCAGATAACCAGCTGTAACACAGCTGAAAGACTTTTTAATCAGACCAAGTAGTTCCTCTCACCAACCTTTACCCAAAAACTAAATCTGATACAGTAGAAGTGGCTTAACACCCATTTTCACATTCCCATCTGTCACCAATTGGTCTCTCTTTCCTAGTGGTACAGGAAAGCTCAGCTACTGATCTTTGTGACTTAGAACTGAATGTCAGACATCTATGTTTGTAGAACTACACATCCCTACATGTGCCATAGAATTTTAACACAAGGCCTGTGAATTTCTTCACTGTTGAGAATTATTTTAAAACAAGCTGTAGTAGCCCTTTCTGTGCTCATTTTACAAACATTCTGTAAACTCAAAACTTAACACATTTACTGAGCCACAAGAAATTTGATTTCAAGGTGGCCAAATTATTTGTGTAACAAAATTGAAAATCTAATATTAAAGTATGAAACTTCTAATATATTTTTATATTTAGTTATAGTTTCAGATATATATCATATTGGTATTCACTAATCTGGGAAGGGAAGGGCTACTGCAGCTTTACATGCAATTTATTAAAATGATTGTAAAATAGCTTGTATAGTGTAAAATAAGAATGATTTTTAGATGAGATTGTTTTATCACAACACGTTATATATTTTTTGTAGGGGTCAAAGAAATGTGGATGGATAATCTAAATGATTAATAGTGTGTACAAATGTTCATAAGGAAACAGTGGTCTCAGACACAAACAGGTATGCTGTAGAGCAGTGATGGCGAACCTTTTATAGCTCTCAGAGATGCAGCCTGCCCACAGCATCAAGCATGCCCTGGGTTTGTCCCCACTGCTCTAGGAGAAGAGGGAAACTGGCTCTGTGTGCCGTGAAGGTTGCTGAAGCTCTGACCCAATCAGATCACAGAGGAATTAATTCTTTGCCTCCCCTTCTGACCTCCCTTCTCATTCCAAGAGTGAGTCTGTTAGCACAAGTTTAGTATACTAAATCTCCCCTCGCATTTTTACAGTGTGTAAACAAGACAGAAAGGTGGTACTTACCTATTTATAGGCATCACCTAATAGCAGGGTTATTTTCACATACAGCCTCTCCAACAGGCTGAAGAAGTTTGGCAATAATATGCATAGAGGTACCAGCAATATGTAAATAGCGCAGAATCTCATAGGATGCCAGTAATACACTAATTCCTTTCTATCCTGCAGCAAGAGTTCATTTCCAAGTAGAATGAGGACATGTTTATGTTTCCTTTAAATGCTTTTGAATGTTATTTGTTATTTTCAGTATTCTGGAAAAATTATTTAATAAAAATGTAATCATTTGCTTTTTGAATGCTCTCTAAAAGGGAATGTTCCTTTGGTAATGGTTCAAATTTTCTCAAAGTACTTTAAGATGCTTTGTAACCCCGCTGTTGTGAATTTATGGTGCCTAAGAAATAACCGCTTGAATATCAACAATGACAGTGTTAAATTCAAAAAAGAGCTTCTCAAAGTAGATTGTTCATTTATATAATGTTGTATGGTTAAAACCAGAAAGCACTTCACACTTTAATCTTTAGTTCCAACAACCTTGACTTTCAAAAAAAAAGGACGTTCACTGACAGTCATAAAACCAGGAGGCTTTTCATTAAATGAAAAAAGAACTATGCTCCTTTAAAATATGTGAGAAAGTTACCTAATTATGTTTAAGCATAATTATGGATTTAAGTGAGAAAAGCTAGTTTGAAAGCAGCTTCATTTTCTAGGTGTGTGGTTTCTTGTCATCCAAACTGTAACAGTAATGCTAGTGAGAGTTGGTGACAAGCCTAGATGATTCACAACAAAGCCAAAAGTATTTTTAAATTACTGGTGGTAAAAAGTGACCGGCTCAGTGTTTTTTGGCATTGCCGTGGGATACTGTACAAGCAGAGCTGAAGAGCTGAGTGCTTGACATTTCTATGGTATACCCAAATGTGCAGGACTATTAAAGGGAACCTCAAAGAAATACCTTCTTTCTCCGGGGCAGTACTTGGGCACTCCAAAAGGAAAATTACCACTCTGAGTGGCTGAAGAGCCCATAATAAGCATAGGTTAAACTCCCTCCGTGCAAGCACACACAGCAAAGCCGGCCTCACCTTAGAATTTGGGGGGTAGGTGGGAGGAGATGAACAATTTCCTTTTCATTTGTCCTGTCAGTAGTTCCCTTTTAAGGACCCTCAAACTACTTCACCATGAAATAAACAACGATCGTTTACTTTGGTCTGTCATGGTAGCCTTCAGTGAGATTTTGGTCTTGGTTGGTCACCCCAGTGACTGCAGCTGTAGATGGATGTGTTTTTATGTGCCTGGTTTCAGTGTTCAAAGGGAAAAGTAAAAGTGTACAGAGAACACTCTAAACCACTTTAGGTGAAAGTTTTATCATAATCCAGACTATTATCAACCTGGTCCACCAAGGATTAGTGACCAGGTTTTCAGGAAAGGATTAGCTTCTCTCTAGAAAATGTCTGAAAGATTTTATTTTCCGATAAAAAGCTGTTTGAAAATGCCCTCCTGAAGTAACTTGCTTAACTACATATAGATTCAAGTGTGTCAATATTCTATTTTGTATATTAAACAAATGCTATATAATGGGGAAAAATCTATATTATACTGTGTATGGCATTATTAAGAAGCTTTTTCATTATTTTTATCACAGTAATTTTAAAATGTGTAAAAATTAAAACCAGTGACTCCTGTTTAAAAATAAAAGTTGTAGTTTTTTATTCATGCTGAATAATAATCTGTAGTTTAAAATATGTCTTTTTACCTATGCAGTGAAATGTCAGACTGTAAAGTGTGGAAATGTTTAACTTCTATTTTTCATTTAAATTTGCTGTCTGGTATTACCAAACCACACATTTGTACCAAGCTGGCCATAAATGTTAGTTAGCCATTTACAGCAATGCCAAATATAGAGAAACATCATAATAAAACTCTGCTTTTTTATTATGTGACTCTCAACATGCTTTATGTAAAACTCGTGCAGTTCTAATTTTTTCTTTTTTTGTTTTCCTCCTCCTACTGAAGGTACAGTTACCACTTCAGGAAACTGAAGATGATAAAATGGATGTTTCAGTGTCAGTGTGGCTATGTATGGAATGCTAGTATGACAGAAATTCAGAATGAGCTGTACACTGTATCAGAGAGCCAGAGAGTATCCCCTGCGTGCCTCCACTCTATGTGCTGAGCACCACAGAGAGTCCTAAGAGGAGGAGGAGAAGACTTCCAAGGCTGCAGCAGACACAAGTCCTTTCCGTGAAAGATGACATGTGAATAAATGTTACCTAGTTTAATATTTATTTTAAGCTCTAATCTATAACCACAGCATAGCAATGTGTTGTACAACACAGAAAATAAAGGCAAGGAGGAAAAAGCAGTAAACAAGCTAGTCTATATACAGTCGGTTAGTACATTATCTTCTTCTAAAACAGTTTAAGCCATGTCTACACATTGGAGAAGCTAACAGACTTTCCTATCGATTACTTCCCCATAAGGACTGCTATCCCTAACAGGAGAAGTATTAGATTTAAAAACTACATTTGCTATAGCCATCATGTAGGGCAAGGAGCTGATAAATACTGTATGATAAATATGGAAGAAATGAGATTAATATGGAAAACATTGCTTCCCCTACTTAAAGACTGAAAAACCTGTGAAATAAATCTCCTTTCTCTCTTTTTAGGTACAGTGCAAAGATAACACATAAGATGCTAGTACTTACATTCAGTACATGGGACCATTCACCCACAAATACTGACCATGCTTTTTGTAGAACGTCACACACATTATATCAGTTAATTTTCACCCAGTGAATAAATGAATACAAATGATGAGGAAGATACTAGTTTTATAGTAAAAAGATACAGGCTCAGAATTTGAGCCTACATCTGATTCATAGTGTCTCCCTTTAAGTTTAAATGGCAAAGTTCTATAATGAAACCATTTAGCTATAAGCTACCAAACAGCATCTTCTTTAGGAACCACTTAGGGGACTAGTTACATTGCTTTGTTTAAACTAATGCTTTGCAAACACTTGATGTGCCATTCACATTTCAATATAGTCATTCAAACTTAGCAACCCTATGAGGTGTTAGCCTAAGTAGTGCCATTATCTTTATGCATTTAGCTGAGGAAAGTGACTTAATGAATTAAGTAACTTGCCTAGGATCACAAAGCTTGTAAATGGTTAAATAGGACGTTTTTAAACAGTGGTTATCTGGCTCCAGAGTTCAAACCCTCACCCACTACTGATAAATTATTAATATGAAGCTTCGGACTAGAGTAAATGAGTCCATATTTAGCATTATAAGTCCTGATCTTCTGACATAAACTTAATCTGAGCCCTTATTCTACTGTAACTTTTGATTTAGATCCCTGAGGAGCCTGATACTAAAAAAGAAACATTAAATGGCTGTCCACAGATTAAAGAATGTCCTTTGCTTTGTCAGATACACAATACAGTAAGGACCTGTGTCTCACCTAATGCCTACAGAAAATCAGACATTTCTTCAAGGGATGTGCATAGAGGCCACAGGCAAACAGAAGAAAGGTCTAAATGAAAATCAGTTTGTTTCTAGGCTGATGAGCTATCTAGACTGGATGTAGAAAAGGCTGAAAGCACAGAGGCATTTGCACTAGGTAAATATTTTAGGCCTTTAGTCTCAGTTGGCAGTAAGTGGCTTTTAACAGCCTTATTAACTTTATAGTACTCATATTCAGTATTACAGGACTTTTCACCTGCAAGGATTAACCTCATGTTTTTGTAGAACACCATCACATTCAACAGTTCACATACAGTTAATCTTCACCTAGTGATGAAAAACTTTTCCCCCTGAACCTGGGGACTGAACCCAAGGTCTTTGCACTGAGCTGTAATTCCCAGCCTTTAAGAAAAAAATTAACAATCTCACTAAGTTGCCCAGAGTCTCACCAAGGGCTCAAGCACCAAGGGCTCAAGCTTGCAACCTTACTACCTCAATTTCTCAGACTGCTGGGATTAAAGGCATGAACTTCCACTCCTGGCTTCATGTCCTTTCTTGTTTCTTAGTTAAAAGAGACAAAACTTCAGCAGAATCATCTAGTTACAGAAGTGACTCTCAATACGGTTCACACAGCACAGGAAGTAACCCCCAGAACTTTCTTCATTCTGCCCACCCCACCTGAACACAGGACAGTTTTTATAGTCTGTTCATCTGCTGTGCCTCTCCTGGTCACTTCCTCACAGCTAGGACACAGTGCCTGCAACTTGAAGGAAAAGAGGTTTATTTTGGCTTGAATTTTGGAAGCTTAAGTCCCTTGCTTGGTCAGCGACAGGCAGAAGATCCACCAGGGAGGAAACCTCATGTTGTGGCAGCCAAGAAGGGAGCCTGGGGGGAACGCCTTCAAGTCAGGCCCCCTGGACACTTCATCACGTAGTTACAGGACCCATGCAGTCTTCCAGAATTCCCCTCTGTGAGCTCCTGAGAATATGGGGACATCCAGCCAAAACAATGCTCTTACCAGGAACAGTCCATGGAGTTCTACAGTACATATAATATGAATCAATAAGCTTTTGTTGTTAATGTGCCTGTCTTATAAATTACTGAATATGTACATGGGATTCTGTTAGAAGTAAGACCTCAGGCCAGACAAAACCTCTAAGATTGCTAGGATTGCACAGAATCAAGATAAACACAGAATTCTTTCAAAGTATAAAAAAAGAGGGACTGCACCTAAAAACTAAGCAGAGGCTCATAGATCATCACAAGTGCTTTCTGATCAGTTTTGCTACCCCTTGTGCTGTGGGCGCATAAGTGATCCCACTCAAAGACCGCTAAGACGGTAAACAAAACCACAGCAATGGTGTTTCTGCCCCAAGGAATTAAAAGTGAAAGACAACTCAGTAATTCCCAATCTGCTCAAAAGAAATGAATCGTATGTACAGTGACTTGTGTGCAAAGGTAAACAGCATTATAGCCACAAACTGAAAATATCCCTGAAGCCTCCCAAGCAGTGAGCAGGTACCCAAATGTGGCCTGTCCATGCAATGGAATGGTATGTAGACCACAACGTGTGCTGTAATACGAATGAACTTCAAAGATGTGCTGCATTTTTAGAATCCATACAACAAGGTCACACATTACATGATTGCATTTAGATGTTCAAAAAAGTCAAATCTATACAGCCAAAAAACAGAGCAGTGGTTGTCTGTGGCTAAGAGTAGCATCGGAGATTGAGAATGAGCTTGTGAGGAAACTTGGGGGGGGGGGCGGCAGTGGAAAAGCTCTAAAACACTGTAGTGATGGTTGTATATGTTGGTAAATTTGAAGTGCATAAAGTTAAACTTCAAAAAGTTAATTGAGTTATCAGTTAACTCACAATTCTCAAGGTATGTACCTATAGTTGATCTTAGCCAAAGGCCAAGAAGTAATCCAACATATATATCTAAAAGAACTGAAGAGGCCAGAGAGATAGCTAGGCAGTCTAAGCGCCTGCCTGGCAAGCTAAGGTCCCAACTTTGATCCCAGGCACCACGTGTGGTACTGGCCCTGGAACACTGGGCATGCCATGCCAGCCTGAAACAGGGTGTGGTGGTACACACTTGTAATTCCACCACTGGGGAGACTGAGACAGGAGGATCTCTATGAATCTGGTCTGTGTAGTGAGACCCTGTACCAAATAAATTTTAAAAATAAAAGAACTGAAAACAGGTACTCAAATAAACATGCTTATACACATTCATTGAATCCCTATCATAACAGTCAAAGACTGGATAAACAGCATATACAGATAGAGTATCATTCAGTCCTGAAAAGAAATGAAGTACTAATTAGTGCTATGACATAAATGAGCCTCCAAAACATTATTTTGTGAATGAAGTCAAAAGCAAAAAGTTACGTGTGTAGCATGACTCCATTTATGGGATATGTGCTGAATAATCTATACATAACACAGTATAGATCAGCTCCCAAGGAAGACAAAATGAGGAGAAATTGTTTAGCATTAAGGGTTTTGCTTTGGGCCAGCCAAATAGCTCAGAGGATTTCCTGGGCCTGCCATGCCAGCCCCACCCCTATAATCCCAGCTCTTGGGAGGCTGTAAACTGGCAGATCACTACAAGTCTTATCTAGTAGTGAGACCCTGAACACCCTGTAGACCCTTTCGCTTTGGAGTAATTTGGAACCAGTGAGATGGTGGTGGTATAATGCTGTAACATACTCCATAGCACTAAAGGGCTGGGGAGGTAGCTCTGTGGCCTAAGCGCCTGCCTAGCAAGTGCAAGAACCCAGGTTTGATCCCCAGTACTGCATGTTGTGCCAATGTGGGAACCCTGGGCTCACTGTACTGGTCCGAAACCAGCTGTGGCATAGGCCTGTAATCCCAGAGCTGGGGAGACTGACACAGGAGGACTACTATGAGTGCTGTGAAGTGAGCCCCAGTACCAAATAAATAAATAATTAAAAAACATTAAGTTGTCCATTTTTAAATGGCTAATTTTATCCAGCAATTTTTACCTCAACACATTTTTTGACAGCTACTAGACCTAAGGAGCATAACAAGATTGTAGAATACAAAGAGTCAGCACACTATGCATGTGGCTAAAGATAGCCTAAACTATCTTTTTGTAATGATTTAAAACATTCACCAACAAGGTGTCCATTCTACTGTCTTATTGTAATGGGCAAGTTGAATAGTTGCAACAGAGACTGTGCACCCTGCAAAGCAAATCCTGAAATACTTACCAGCCGATTTTTGGTTTTTTATTTTTTTAATAGAAAAAGTTTTCTGATGCTTGCAATAACAGGTCAATACAGGAAAGTTAATTTCTTTCACTCCTCTGTGCTTGCTGACAAATGCTTGTATGGAGGGCTGGCTGACTTTCAGAAGGCCACAGCAAGGGAGCTGTGCTGCCACATCAAACTCCTGACCCAGAAGCCAGCTGCCCACAAATTTAGTACCCAATCCCACAGCACGAATAGATGTGAGCAGGAGGGTACCCCCCTCACCGGCTACACCTTGGATCCCAGGACAACGGGATGTCCTCACCAGACTCAGTCCTGGCTCAAAAATTAATATGACTTGTGTGCAACAGCAATAAGTAATTACAAATTGAAATTTTTAGGTGCCATTTATAGTAGCTTCAAAAACATGATTTAAAAGCTGTATCTGACAGACTGATAAACCTCATCTCTGAAAAGCAAAATGCTACTGAGAAAAATTAAAGATTTAAATGCATCAATATCTCTTGTTTAAGATGTCAATTCTCATAGATTTAGCATAGTCAACAATAAAATCTCAGAAGATTTCTATGCAAATTATCATATAGAGTCTCAAATTCATTTGTAAATAAAAAGAACCTAGAATAACTAGGCCATCTAGGAAATGAACAAAATTAGAGAACACTTCCTGATTTAAAAACATATTTTAAAACTACAGTAGTCACAGCAGCATAGTACTAGTGTAAAAACAAATCAGTTGAACAGAAGTCTACATGTAAATAGACACACACACACCAGTTGACATACATAGCCTCATACATGATCAAGTGGGGTTTTTTTGAACAAGTGATTTTTTTATTTTGATTTTTATTTTTTGTCTTTTTGAGACAGGGTCTCACTATGCAGTTCAGGCTGGCCTTAAGCTCACTTTGTAGCTCAGGCTGGTCTCTAACTCACAACAATCCTCCTGCCTCAGCCTCCCGAGTACTGGGATTACAGGTGTGCGCCACCACGCTCGGCTTGAACAAGTGATTTTTAACAAAGGAAGTGCAAGTATAATGCAGTTGTCTCATATTCATTCCCATGGAAGAATCCTCATCAACTAAGAGTGCTTTTTGGGTCATTAGAAAACACTTTTAAGGGGGCCAGAGATACAGTTCAGTGGCATAAGCACCTGCCTGGAAAATGCAAGGTCTCAAGTTCAATCCCTGATACAAAAAAACTTTATGAATTTAAGATAATGAAAACATGCATACATTGTCTTCTGTCAGACCAAGACAGAATTAAGTCAATAACAGAAAGATAAGTGGGAAATCCCAAAGTATGTAGGTAACACCATGTTATAAACAGAGATCAAAGAAGAAATTACAAATAAAATTTTAAAGTGTTTTGAGCCACATAAAAACAAATTCAATTTATTAAAAAAATGTGAGATGTAAAGAAAATAGTACTTAAAGGGAAATGTATAGCACAGAGTGAATGCATTAGAAAAAAATCTAAAAGCTATCATTTACATGTCCGCCTTTGGAAACTAGCAAAAGACAAGTTTAAAAAAAAAAAACTAGCAGAAGCAAAGAAACAAATTAGAAAAGAAATCACATTACTACTACAAGCTACAAGTAATATGATTAACCTCCACTGAATGCATAATCAGAAATATGAACTATTCTAAACCTACAATGTTAATCGGATGAAGTTGACAAATTCCTTGAAAATATTCCAAAACTCACAGAAAAAGAAATAGACACTCTATATAAGCTTAGATTTATTAAACTAAATCATTCCAAAATAGCACTAGACCCAGAGGAATTCATTGGTAAATTCTACCATTTAAAGGAGAAATTATTTCAAACCTACAATTTCTGATAACAGAAGCAAAGGGTATACTGTTGTAATTCATTCCACGAGGCTAGCATCGCCCTAATGACAAAACCAAAGACCTGACAAGAAAACTACAGAGCAGTATCACTAATGGATACAAATACAAAAATTCCCAACAAAAGATGAGCAAATCACACCTAAAAGGGTTATATACTATGACCAAAAGAGACTTATTCCAGACATATAATATATAACACTTCAAAATCAGCTAACGTAATTTCTATCCCATCAAGACACAAGAATGCAAAAGTAATATATGTACTTGTATCTCCCTGCCTCAAAAATGAAGGAGGAGGAAGAGAAGGGAGAAGAGAAATCACACAGTTGATAGATGTAGAAAAAGCACTGGAACAATAACTAACACCCTTCTGTGATAAAACTCTCACTAAACTAGAATAGAGGGAAGCATCCTCTGTTTAGTAAAGGATTACTTGCAGAAAGAATCCATAGCTAACATGTGCTCAGTGGTGAGAAGCGGGAAGCCTTCCCACCAACATCAAAAACAAGACGGTATCCCTCGCAACATTCTTTCAGTACTGTACAGAAATTCAAACTAATAGAATTTTTTAAAGGAAATGAAAGGTGTCTGACTGGCAAAGAAGGAGGAACACTTTTTCACAGATAGTGTGGCTGTCTTATGTAGAAACCAATAGTAAACAAGTGGAAATCCAAGCTGAAAACACGATATTTATATTAGCAATTCCTGAAAGAATATACTACATACACAAGGTACAGAGGCTCGTATTATCAGAGGATCAGTTAGTCCCATCTTGATCTACAGATTTGGTGCGATTGCAATGAAATCTCAGAAAGTTATTTGGTGAATACAGGCAAAGCAATTCTGAAGCTTAAGTGAAAACAGAAAGCCCCCAGAGCATACAATATAATATTGAAAGAGAAGAACAAAATTGTAAAACTGGCACTGCTTCAACTTAGCATAATAATGGTATGGTACTCAATCAATATAAAGTACAAAAAGAAAAAAGGCAAAGAGTCAATGGAACAGAATAGCTCAGAAACTGACCCATGTAAGCTCAACCAACTTATCTACGACAGGAGAACAAAGGCAATGTAATGAAACAAAGACCTCAGCAAATGATGCTGGAACGCTTGGATACTGAACTACTAAGTGAAAGAAATGAACCTGAAGAGGCTCCCTACTTTGATTTTCTCTCCATGATATTCCTCCATTCTGTGCTATGCCTGATTATGGAGACAGCTAGCAGACTAGGGGCACCAGGGGCTAGGAGCAACACAGGAATGAGCCAGAGAGCACATCAGGACTCGTAGGGCAATGAGAATACTCTAGATGTTACTGTACAGGTGGGCACATGCCATCACATTGCCCAGCCCACAGAAAGCACATCAAGAGTGAACTCTAATGCAACTGTGGATGGGGGTGATAATCACGCCTCCCCATAGGTCATCAGCTGTAACACATTTCTCTCTGAGGGGTAGAGAAAGGGTAATGGTCAGGAGGCTTTGCACGAGCAGAGGCAAGGACTGCATAAGAGCTCTCTAGACTTTTGCAGTTTGGTGGCAGCCCAACACCTTTAAAAAAAAAAAGTCTTTTTAAAAAAAAAGGTAATTCAATGGAGAAAATAACCTTTTCAACAAATAAATTGGAAAAACTGCCTAAATATGTTTTTTTTAATTAACTTGGGTCTGAATCTCATATCATATATAAAAATTAACTCAAAAGGAATGACAGACATGAATATAAAAACTATTAAATATGTAGAACACATAAGGGGAAATCATTGTGAACTTAAGCAGATTTGTCACAAATAACACACAATTTGTAAGAAAAAACTTGAGACACTAGACTTTATTAAAATTGAATATGTCTGGATTAGAAACCAAAAAAAAATGGCAGCAGGCAGGGAGTCAGCCCTTCCTCATTCACAGGGCATCTTGGTCAGGGAAGAGGCAGTTGGGGAAAGCAGAAACCCTGCAACTCGTCAGACCTGTATCTGTCTCTGGCTGACACTGTGCCTAAGGACTCCACGCTCTGGCCATGGCCACCACTAAACTCCATTTCGTGTCCCCTCAACATGGGAGAGCAGACAGATAGGATTTTCTGGTCATGGCCGACACCTGAGGAGAAAAGCTAAACCCAGGTTCACAGATCCAGGGAGAAACAAGAGATCAAGCCAGCAGCTACAACCTCCAGAAAAGCCCACTACTTTTATAAACCGTAAAAACAGCATGGGATTTTATTCAGAGACTAACTTCTGTACAGCAAGCTAGATTTGGAGACTGGATAGACTAGACTGGATAGTGCAAAGTCCACCATATTTGAGAGAGTTTAATTAGCAGCCCCTCGGGAAGGGCTTGCTTCAGACTGAGCCACAGAACTACTACAGAACCTTTACTTCAGGCTTTTCAGGATTACCACGGTGACTAGAGAGATGGCCACAAAGAAAAAAAAAAAAACAGCTGTGGAGAGGGTGTGGGCTAGACATAGACCTGAAAAATTTACTCTCAGGCTAGACATAGACCTGAAAAATTTACTCTCAGGCTCCAGCATGTGTGGCTTTCAGAGCCTGATGGATCTGAAAGTACTGCCATTAATCCAGAAGGCTCCAGAAGCTACTTGTACCCAGCAGAGCCCACTGGTCTGACTGCCTCCTCCATTTGCTAATGTGAGCAAAGGACGCAAAACGTCACCCAGGACACATGCTACATTTGGGTCTGTACTGACAGGAGCAGGCTCTAAAGCGGTCAGAGAACACCTCACAAACCTCAGTCCATAAACTAGGGATAGAAACCTGACTTGTCAGATTCCAAGACCACAGGTCCTGGAAAGAAACCACTTACTCAAGCAGAGAGGAATTTCTCTTGGATGCCTTTTTTTTTCTTCATTGATTTTTGGAGGCTTAGGGTTTTTCCCCTTCTTAGTTTTTTTTTTTTTCTTATTTCTCTTTATTTTTGCTCTTTGTCATGGTTCGGGGTTTTTCAAGGTGAACCATATAGTACAGGACATGTTTTACTTTAGTATTTTATAATGAATCACTCAAGAATCACACATTACAAGAACAGGAAACCTATCCACACACTAAATACTAGTGAATCCTGCTGAGGGCCTAGAGCTCATAGCAGTGCCTCCCACCAGTCCAGCTGGAGGCCTAAAGCCCACAACAAAGCCTCATGCAGGCCTGCTTCATGGATCTGTGCTGGGAAAGCCCAAAGGTCAGTGGTGGAAGCTAGGAAGTCCATGCCAATGGGATGAAGAACCTGTGCCTGCAGGCTGAGGGATCTGAACTGAGCTAGGAAGCGAGGCTCAAGGTAAGCACCAGGGCCCTCCCAACAGCACCCTCAGCAACAGTGAGGTCCTGAGCTCCCCAGCAATGAGGACAGCTGAGTTCCCATCAGGAAAGCCAATGCGACAAGCTTCTCCATGAGGCTGAGCAGTGCACCATCTTCCCCTCCAGAGCCAGGAAGCGATGCTCAAGGTGAGGACCCAGGCCTCTCCAAAGTTCATCAGGAAAGCCAGCCTCACAAGGTCCTCCAGCAGAACAGCCCAAGAGAACTAGCAGCTTCCAGCAGCTTCTCCACACAGCATGGAGAGTCTCTGCCTAACAGAGTTTGGGCAGCTTCTCCTGTTCTGCCTTTGTGCTGCTGATAGCAACCCTTGGATGGGCCTCCCGCACCCAGCACCATGCTAGTTTAACTCAGCTGGGTGTAGAAGTTGACCACTGGTTAGAAATCCACTACACTATTTTTTCTTGTTTATGTGTTAATTTCTCTACATTTCTGTAATTCTATAAATTTTTATTTAGTCCTTAATACTATGATCTTTTATCTCACTTTGCTCTCCTCCTTCACATTTTCCATTGTTTAATTTTTCAAACTTTACTATTTTCATTTTCTCCTATACCTACCCTTTAAAAGTATAACCATTAAGCTTTATCAATCTTTCTTTAGATCATTAACTTCTTCAATTTCTGATAAATTCTTCTCTATTGTTACTGGAAGTATAGTTTTTCTTTTTAGTATATATTTACTGTATGTCAATATTTGGTTTATATTAGGTGTTTATTATCATAGATCTTTTCCTAAGGGTAAGGTTGGTATATTACTGGTTCTTACTGTATATCAAATTCCAGTTGTTCTTTAACACCACTATGGTTGCTTCTGGCACTGCCAGGGTGGCATAGTTGTTTCTGTTAATTGTTTTTCTCCTGCATGCCAGTACGTGCCCTACCTTGCTATCATTAATATTGGTATCATTAATAACACTTCGCTCCATTCCTAGCAAACCTCACGCAAGGCCAATTGCACTGCAGCCTCCCTTCCAAATTAACAGAGGTGGCCCAATTGTGGGCCAGAGGCAAAAGCCTAGAAGTAGCCATGCCAAAAGCATTACAGAAAAACTCACACTAACCAAAAAGGTCTCCCACGTTAGCGCCTGTGCCTTTCCACTCCAGAGACCTCAGCGCATGTGCAGAACACAGACGTGTGCACATGCACACATGTGCAAAACAAAAACGTGGACACACAGGGCAGCAAAATGCCTCCAAACACCACAAACCTGATCCATAATGCATCAGGGGAGAGAAAATAAAAAGTCACAAAACTGAATTATTCAAAAATGATAAAAAGAACATAAAAAACAAGCAATAAGGTGACTGGCAAGTTCACACAAGACATAACTAAACAGATGATACATTTTTAAAATATCAGTGAGTTTATAGAAGACACTGATAAAAATCTAGCTGAGGTAAACAATATGATAGAAAAGATGAACGACCAGATTAGCCAAAAATTAGAGTTCATGAAAATTTACAGCAAGTCCACAACCGTTGGGGGCCAGGAACTGAAAACTGACATAGCGCCTGTTCTAGGGTCTCCTTGTCCTCCTCTCTGCTTTGAAGGCTGGCTTTGGAATGCGGAAGGCATCTTCCTCTCAGTCAATACAATGAGCAGTCACAGGTACGGATGGATCCCAGCTCGTTTCCTTTGTGGTATTGAACTTGCCCAGTCTAACACACCCTTCTCTACTATCTCAGTTTCTTTTCTCTTATTGCTGGGGCAAGATACCCGATACCCAAAATTAAGGAAGGAAAGGCTTTTTTAGCTCCCAGTTAGTGGAGGTGTCAGTCCATACTTGGCTGGCTCCAACGCAGAGGGACCCATGGCAGAGGGCAGCCATTCCTCACAGCAGAAAAGCAGCAAAAGGGAGAAGCAAGCAGCTGTGGCAGCAAGCAAGCCCCTCTCCCTTCCTTATGTTGTATTCAGACTGTCTGCTCCAGGTGCATGTAGCTCGCACACCCAAAATCTCAGCATTGGATCACGAATTAATCAAAACTCTATAAGCCACCCCGTGACTGCATGAAGCTTTTTGTGGGAGGGGGACTACTAGACACAAACCATAACAAATGCACTGGCTAATAAATAGTGGCCTTTGTCCGTCATAAGGCACTGACCTCCCAGCCCCCATCAGACACCTGTCTGTGTCTTACCTCATCCTTTTGCCATACCCCTCATACAGGAAGTTGGGGATGTTGGCCAGTTCCCCAATATCCAACCTATGAACAAGTTCCATCCTGGAAGAATTATTTGTAGGTGAACTTGTTGCTAAGCAACAAAATGAATTTGATACAATATACCTGTGATAGTTCACAGTTTCAGTGTTCATGAATCAAGGGCTTTGTGTACCAAACAGAAATCCAAGACATTAAAATTTATATTAAAAGTATGAGCAGCAGAAGTGACCAATATGAGGATAGACTGTGAGATCTAGAAGGCGGGGTTAATATCAGTAATCAGTTACTTAAAGATACCTTAAAAACAAGAAGAGTAGAAAAATTGATTAAACACCTGACATGGCATGGGACTAACTGGAATAACAAAACATTAGAAGATAGCACAAATGATATACAAAAGATTTCTGCTGAAATAAAGGTAGAAAACTTTCCAAATATGGGGAAATAAGTTATCATATAGTAAGTGAGGCATGTGGAACCCCAAACAGCTACAATCAAAAAAGAATCTCTCCAGACACATCATAATCAAAATCCCGAAAGTTCAACACAAGAACAGAAGCTTCAAAGCCAGTAGGAGAAAACTAGCAACAAATCACTTTCATAGAGAAACCCACCAAAAATTCAAGCAGAGTTCTCAACCCAAACCTTAAAAGGCTGGAAGGACTTGGAGTGAAGTGTTTCATAATCTAAAAGAAAACAACTTGCAACATCGACTGATACTATTGTATACAATTATCTTTTAAAACTGAAGGAGAAATCAGCTATTTCTATAACACAGAGCACTTTAAGAAATTCTTGACCATAAAACAAGCACTACAGAGCCAATTCTACATGAAGAAAATAATCGAAAAGGGCCTTATCTCAATTTGAAACAGCCATTTATTACAAATCTACTGCCAATACCATATTAAGTGGGGGAAAACTGAAAGCTTCCCTTCTAAAATCAGAATCAAGACAAGGACGTGCTATTACCATTCCTGTTAAACACAGAACTCAAAACATTAACCAGAACAATTGGACAAGATAGAAAAAAAATGGGATATGCACAGGAAAGGGGGAAGTCAATTTATCATTATTTGCAAATGATGTGACACAGAAGACCCGATAAATTGCACCAAAATCTCCATGAATTAATGACCATATTTGATCATACAGCAAGATAGAAAATCAAGACACAAAATCTAATAGTACTCCTATTCATCAATAATATTTCTCTCACTGAGAAAGTAACTAAGAAAACAACAGCATTTATAATATTATGAAGAAAAATGAAATACTTAGGAATTAACCTAAGCAAGGAAGTAAAGGAACTCTACAATGGAAACTCCAGTACTCTGAATAAGAAAGTAACAGAGGACATAGAAAGTGGAAAGACGTTCCCTGTCCCTGGATAAGCAGAACCAGCACTGCTAGGATGACCACACTTCCAAAACTTAGATACAGATTTAACATAACCAAAATTAAAATACCAATAGCATTTATCATAGAACAATCCTAGAATTCATATAGAAACAGAAGAGACCCAACCATGGCCTACATAGGCAAAGCAGGAGGCATCACAATCCCATCGGTAAAGTTTTATTACGAAGCTGCAATTATAAAAACAGCAGGAATCCGGGTGTGGTGGCGCAGGCCTGTAATCCCAGCACTCGGGAGGCTGAGACAGGAGGATTGTTGTGAGTTCAAGACCAGCCTGAGCTACAAAGTGAGCTCAAGGCCAGCCTGAACTGCACAGTGAGACCCTGTCTCAAAAAGACAAAAAATAAATAAATAAATAAAAAATAAAAATAAATAAAAAAAATAAAAAATAAAAAAAGCAGGATATTGGCACAAAAATAGACATACAGATCAATGGAACAGAATAAAGGATGTCCAAAGCCCCAAGTACATGCAGCTACCTGATCTTTGGCAAACAGACCGAAACACACTAGAGGAAAGAGAGCCTCTTTAACCAATGATGCCAGCAAACTACTGAGATTGAATCTAAACCCCTACCTCTCATCTTGTACTAAACTAAAAATCAAAATTGATCAAAGATCTAAATGTTAAAAAAGAAACAAGCTTCTGGAGGGTCAATTAAATAAAACTATTGAAAACATAGCATAGGCAAGGACTTCCCGAACAGAACCCAAACTGCAAAAGAAATAACATCAAGAATCAACAAATGGGATCACATCATATGAAAATGATTCTGATTCTGTGCAGAAAAGGCAACAATCAATAGGATGAAGAGGCCGGCTATGTGCCAGATGGTTGATATTCAGAGTATTTAAGGAACTCAAAAAATTGACCTCCCTAAATAAAAGACCTAATCAAATCATGGGCAAGTGAAATAAACAGACATTTCTCAGAAGAAGTACAAATGGATGATTAATATATGAAAAAGTTTTCAAAATTTCTGGCCATTAGTGAAACGCAAATTAAACCAACACTAGGATTCTGTCTTCCTCCAGAAAGAGTTGCTGTCATTAAGAGATTAAAGAATAAGGCCCGGGGAGATGGCTCAGTGGAATAAGCGCTTCCCTGGCAAGCACAAGGGCCTGAGTTCAATCCCCAGTTTCATCAAAAAGAAAAAAGAGATCAAAGAATAATAAATGCTAGCAAGACTGTCAGGGAAAGGAACCCTTGTACATTGTTGGTAGGAATGGAAACTAGGACAATCACTGAGGAAATCAGTGTAGAGGTGCCCCATAATTAAAAGTAGAAATTCCATTTGATCTAGCTATTTCCTGCTTAGGTGTCTTTTTAAAAGCATTTTCTTTAAAGTGTTAGAGATACTGTATCATAGTGATGCCCACTTGGAAGCAGCTTTTATGTCCATCAGAAGATGAATGTGTAAAACAAATGCAGCATTTAGTACAGTACTCTGCCATAAAGAAGGATAAACAAGTCATCTCTAGGCAAAGATATGCACCTTGAGATCATTATGTTAGGTGAAATAAAGCCTGTGCTACCTGTGTTCTCCTACATGACAAACTCAAATTATAAACAGGAAAATAAAAGATAGTAGAGAGCATGCAGCTGATCTTCTGCAAACAGAAAGGTTCCAAGAGATGAAGGGAAGGAGAAACTGGGGAGGAAGAGAAGGGAGGGAGGGGATGAACAAAGAATCAAGGTGTGTTCTGTGCTTGCACCAGATCCCTACAAGAAGATAATTGTTAAGTACTGCAAACATGTTCTGATGGAAAGTTAAGAGCTGAAAAAAAAGAAACAAGCACAGCCCTATACCATTTTCCCTAGGATGACTTCTTTACTCTTAAAAAAATGCATTTAAAAAATTCTATGGTGAGTAACTGTAACACAGGAAAAACCTAGATAATAAAGGCCTTGAAGAGGAAACAAAACAAATGTTTGTTCCTCACTGACAATTTTTAAGAAAATGATAATCACAGGTTAAAACTCTTTGCAATGCACAAGTGAAATAAAGAACTTGTATGTGTGAAAAGAACTCTCAACACTTAACAAGAAAAACAATCCTACCCTTCAGAAATGGGCAAAATATTTGAATATGTGCTTCACCAAAGAAGAAATTTAGATGGAAAAAGGTGAGCAGGGCTGGGGAGATACCTCAGTGATCTAAGCACCTGCCTGGTAAGTGCAAGGACCCAAGCTTGATCCCTGGTGCCACATGCCGTATCGCTAAGCCAACCACCAAGTCCGGGCGTGGTGGTGCACACCTGTAATCCCAGTGCTGGGGGAGGGGGGCTGAGACAGGAGGATCACTAGGAGGCTGAGCTGTGTAGTGAGACCCTGTACCAAATAAATAAATAAATGAATAATTTTTTTCTAAAATTTTTCAAAGTGAGCATAGTCATTTGGAAAATACAAACTAAATCAAGTAAGATACTCTGATATTCCTACAACAATCTACTAAATTAAAAAGACCACAGCAAGCATTAGTGAGGATCTGGAGAACTCCAGTGAAGTACTGAGGGAACTATAGAAGGGCACCACAGAAGGTGGAAAGGAAGGTTCTGGAAAAAAAAAGTTAAAAACATAATCATATGGCCTACGCCAGAGAGGGCAAATCTCTTCAACTGGTGGCACTCGGGCCACAGATATGCCACCACTGGCCTAGACGTCCCACTTGTAGGTGCTGACCTAAAGAAAACGGTGGCGTGTCCGCCAAGAGCTGACCTCTTGCCCGTGAGTGCCCGTGGCAACCCCACACCCAACAAGAACCTCACACGGTAAAAGGCTGCCGCCAGACGAAAGGCTAAGCTGTGGTATACTCGAACAGTTGAATTTACAGTCACACAATAACAATAAATGAACAACTGATAGACCCGTGACTATGGGGGACTCTCCTCAGCACTAAGCAACAGAAATCGGTTGCAAACGTTTTCATGCCAGCAAATCCACAGTGACAGAAATCAGACTGGGGACTGCCAGGGGCTGAGGACGAGGGAAGCTTGACTCCAAACCAGAGAAGTTCACAGGCCCTGCCTGGATTGTGGTGCTAACTGTCTGCGACACCCGGTACCAGATGCTGTAAATTCTGCTGAACGGAAATCATATCTCAATAAACCTGAAGTCTAAAAAAGAAATTTTGGGGCCAGCCAAATAGCTCAGCAGACTAAGGCACCTGCTTAGGCAGAGTACAGAGGCCTGAGTTCTACACCTGGTGTGCTGGACCAGCCCTGCCCCAGGGCACAGTGAGATAGCGACTGAGACTGGGTGCGGTGGTGCCTGCCTGTAACCCCAGCACTTGGGAGACTGAAAACAGGAGGGTCACAATGAGTGGATGTACATAGTGAGACCTTGTACACCCTATAGGCCCTGTCCTAAATATAGGGAAAGAGAAAGAAAGAAAGAAAGAAAGAAAGAAAGAAAGAAAGAAAGAAAGAAAGAAAGAAATTTTCAACTTGAAGAATGAGAGCTTATAATACATTCGTCATCTCTGTAAGCCAATAAATACTGTTCTAAGAAATCAATAAAACAGATTTAGTGGTCCCTATTTCTTAACTAACTTGAAGGAGTTTAAACAAAGGTCTTTCATAAAATTTGATTTAAAATACAGTACAGCAGTAAGAAGAATTTCAAGTTTGTATAAAGACCATCACTGTATTTGTTAAAACTGTATTCTTTTTAAAACGAGTTTGCTTTGATGGAAAAAACCAAGAAATAACATCATAACATCTGTATGTGCCTAATTACAAGCAACTGACAATCTTTCTGTTTTCCCTTAGAAATGGAAAAAAAATTGCAAGCTATTCCTCAGAGATATAATATCTAGAATATAAAAAGAACTCAAAAAATTAAACACCGCCAAGTAAAAAGCCCAATCAAAACTGGGCAATTCTCAAAAGAAGAAATACAAATTGCCGAACAATGCTTTTATAAAAAATCTTTGTTGTCTCCACACATTAGAGGATCACACATTAAAACCTCACTAAGACACCATCTTATTCCAGAAAGAACAACCGTCAATGCTGATAAGGCTGCAGGGAAGCAAAGGAACCCCCCTCCATGGTCCAGGGGGCTGCAATTAGTATAACCACTATGAATATTCCTCAAAAAGCTAAACCCAGAAATCCCACTTGGCCCCGCGATTTCCCTCCTAGGCATCCTCTTGAAAGAGTTAAATCATCACCCTACAGTGATGATCCACACCTGTGCTTACAGCAACCCAACCCATAATGGCTAGGTCTTGGATGCAAGTCCTTTAACCAATGGGCAGATAAAGAAAACGTATTTATACACAAGAGTGTATCGCTCTGCCATAAACACTGGAGTCATCTGTAGGAAAAATTGGACCTGGAGACCATAACATTAAGTAAGATAAGTTAGAGACACAGTGTAAGTATCACATGGTTTCTCTTATATGAGAAATAACCCCCAAAAGGTCAACAGTAAAATAAAGGATAGATAATAAGAAATGGGGAGATAGAATTTTCTCATACAGAAAGGGGCTTAAGAGATGAAGGAATGGACAGGGGAGGGGTTAATTAAGGCATGTCTTGTACGCAAACCAGTCCCCAACAGGAATGCAACCATTACATGTACTAATAGGGGAAAGAAATTAGCAACCTGTTAGATGTCCCCTACAAACTCCTGCTCTTTAGAAATCAAAGAATAGGCCAGCAAGATAGCTATGCAGTCTAAGTGCCTCCTGGCAAACATAAGGCCCCTGGTGGATCCCTAGCACCCCACCCCATGCTGGCCCCTAGCTAGCAGAGCAGGCCACCAAAACCAGGTGTGCTGACACGCTCCTATAATCCTAGCACAAGGAAGACTGAGACAGGAGGATCACTATGAGTCTGTGCAGTGAGAGCCTGTACCAAATACATAAATAAAATATTTTTTTAAAAACTCAAATTTAGCAGAAAAGTATAAAAATGAGGTATATAAAATAAAGCCATAATAATATGCTGAGCTGTAAATGGCTCTAGTCAACAACTTCTGTGGATAACCTACTGTGTTGGATTGTTTCACTGAATTCAAGCACCTATAATAATTGAATGACAATAGAATACCCATCTCTGACAGGACTAAACAAAAAAAGGGGATACAAAGGAAGGACCATTCTGTGTTTGTATAAACAATACAGTTAGGATAAATATGCAGTACTTTCAAGCAATTCTATGAGAAGAAAGATTTGCACTAATAGGGTTTGGACAGGATATCCTGTCTGCTTCTTGTACTATGGATAACCACTAGGAAGGTAACAATGTAAAAAGTATTAATTATTGAAACTGTACTTTTAAAAAAAAAGATAGGTATGCAGCTACATTCTCTTAATTCAATGAATAGAGGCATCTGCTCTAATAGTGTTTGTAAATAGAGTATCATGTATGCACCTCGTACTATAAAAAAGCACTAAGAAAACAATATGCAATGTATTAATTATTGAATCCGTTCTACTAATTTGATTTGAAACTGTCTCATTGCTATTTGTTCTTCAATAAAATTATGGAAAATAAAATAAATAAATAAAATCAAATTTAGAAATGATGGAGATTAAGAGTAGAATATAAGTAGTAGGAGAAAAAAAAGCTTCTGTCTGAGAAACAGAAGGCGTCCGAGTGGGCTGTCAAGGACCCTGCCCTTTCTAGGGGTTTTTATAGAGTAAATCTTTGACATGAGGCAGATCCAAGGTGAGAAACACAGAGAATCACAAAGGGGGCATGAGGTGGAGCAAAACTATGGTTAACCAAAAAGATTATAACTGTTCAGGTAAAACTGATTAAATCAGAATCAAATGGGAAAAGGAGTCACGTAGCGAGTGGGTATGAATATAGAACAAGGTCTCCTCCTGTAGAGGGTTGGGTCAGTGGTTCTTCCTGGCTTTGTCAAGTGACCAATATGTACTGAGAATGTCAACCCCTGATGTTCACCCTTAGGGAGGGGTGGGCGCATTTGTTTGATCTTTTGTCTTGAGGTCTGGCCCACAGCTGGGGCTGCCTGTCTCCCCCACAGTTGCCAAATGTCTCCTCTTCTGCCCTGGTTCCTTTGAGGGCCAGCCCTGTCTGACTGGCTATATTTTATGTAACTTAGCTGCCTGTAACAGTCTTAATAAAAAATTGAAAATGAGAGAATTATTTTAACAGTATCTGTTTCTAAAGATTTCAACCACAATGAGTTTAACATACACTGCAAGTGCTCTGAATGGTAAAAGATCACACAAACAGTAACAAAGGGAAAATACTTTTCATGTTCACAGAGCCAGTTCTGAAGAGTTTAGATATAATTTCAAAGACAAATTTAGAAGTATTTTCAAAGGGGCTGGTGAGATAGCTCAGTGGTCTAAAGCACCCGCTTAGGCAAGCTCAGGCGGAGCAAGGACAATAGTGCTGGATTCCCGCTGCCCCAAGCCGTGCCAGCCCCACCCCCAGGGCGGGCTGAGCCAGCTATAAACAAACAAACAAATAAATAAATCTTTTCAAGGACAGTAACCACAGCCAGTCGGGCAGTTTTGATGCTACGTGTGTTCAGTAATGCCTGTGAGAATCTGTGTTTAGTATTTGCCTAAACCCCACCACTTAACAGTTCCGAGCAGCACTGGCAAACTCCAGGCGCACGGGTCACAGTGAGCTGTCCATTAAGCCCCAAAAGGTTTGCTCTCACTGGTCTGGAGCATTTAACATAGCTTGGAGCAGAGGAATATAGCTGAAGAGTTTAAAACAAAATTTCAATTTTACCTAAATAATTTTTCCAATTATAGTCAAAATTTTTAATTAGATCCATCTATGAGCTGGCCAAAGTGCACCCATAATTAATACTTTTCCAAGTCTAATGTAAAAGTTAAATAATGGAATAGTTCGCTAGAGATAGACTTCAATACCTCAAAGACAAAGATTTTTTAAAAAATGATTTTTTTTCTGTCTTTTTTTTGAGATAGGGTCTCACTATGCATGCAGTTCAGGCTGGCCTCAAGCTCACTTTGTAGCTCAGGCTGGTCTCGAACTCACAATAATCCTCCTGCCTCAGCCTCCCAAGTGCTGGGATTATAGGCATGTGCCACCAAACCTGGTTTAAAAAATGAATTTTAATGAATAGGCCTCTAAAACTACAAAAGCTATAGTTCTCTTCAGCAAAACATAATGCACTACTGTCTATAGTATAGTTATATCTTAGGTAGCCAATAACAAATGGTGTCAAAGTTATGGAGAAAACTACAATTATGACACAGTTCTGGAAATCAATAGCGTTTCTACACACGAATAACAAATCCATGGAGAAAGAAATCAGGAAAATAAGTTTATTCACATATAGTTACAGAAAAAAACACCCTAAGAATCAACCTAGCCAAGAAGTTAAACATGTCTATAATGAAAATTGTAGAACTATGATGAAAGAAACTGAACCAAACATTAGAAAATGAGATATGTCTTGTTCTTAGATTGGTGAAATTGATATGATTAAAATGGCCATATTACAAAAGTGATCTATAGATTTAATGTAATCCCTGTTAAAATACCAACAACATTCTTCAGAGAATGAGGGAAGAAATCCTAAAATTCATGTGGACACCCTAAATAGAGACAGACATCCTAAACAGCCAAAGGAATCTTGAGAAAAAAATAAAAAAGAGCAAAGTGAGAAATATTACAATACCAGATTTCAAGTTATACTGCAAAGTAGGAGAGTAAAAAGAAAACTTACAAAGGGGGAGGGGCTTGCCAGCCACTCTTCTGATAAAGGACTAATATCTAAAATATATAAAGAATTCAAAAATGCTAACTTCCAAAAAAAAAAAAAAAATGACCCAACCAAAAATGGGCAAATGAACTTCTCAAAATAGACACTTCTCAAAAGAAGCAAAATGATCAATAAGTAGACGGCAAAAATGTTCCTCCTCGTTAGTCATTAGGGAAATGCAAATCAGAGCAGCTATCATTGAGAAAATACAGAGTAACAACGCTGGCAAGGATATGGGGAAAAAGAAACCCATCCACAATGGATGGGAATTTATGGCTGTAAACCACTATGGAAATCAGTAGGGAGATTACTCAAAAAGCTAAAGGTAAAAATTCAATTTAGGGGCTGGGGAGATAGCTCAGTGGAATAAGTATTTGCCTGGCAAGCACAAGGGCCTGAGTTCAATCCCCGGTTCCCCCTCAAAAAAAAATCAATTTAACCCAGTTATACTTCTAAGTATACTCCTAAAAAATTAAAGACATCATTCTATACTAGTACACATATATCCACATTTACAGCAGAGGAATTCATAATAGCTAAGATTTGCAAACAGCCTAGACATCTGGCAACAAACAAATGGGCAAAGATTATCACATATATGTATGTGTGTGCATATATATGATATTACTCAGCCATAAAATATCATTTACAAAATTACTGAGCACTCCTTTCCTACCAGACGCATCTCTAGCAAGCCATAAATTGGCCCAATTAAGAAAGTAAACAACACACTGAACTAAGTCAAAGAATAAATAGCTTATGTAAAAAAACAGAAAAGCTGTGCCTGCTATTGCCCTCCCAAGGAGGACTCTAGTCCTCCTCTAGAAATAGGTGGGCACCCTCTTCCCCAGCTTTCTCCACCCTCAAGAATGTGTAAATACTAGAAATTCACTTCCAGACTGTAATGCATCCCATTTCTCTGAGCGTGGGCACTCTCTCCTTCAGTGTGCACCATACTGTCTTTGCAAGTCCTGAACATTCTTTTTCTACAGAGGGAGTTGAGTTGGGAGCCTGCTGAGGTACAGTGGGTTAGGTGTGCTGCTCTCCCCATGGCTCTCCTCAAAAACTGGGCCACAAGGGGTAGAAAATCATCATAAAACAGCTCGAGGAGGAGGAAGAGGAAGGGGAAGGGGAAGAGGAAGACGATGAAGACGAAGACAAAGACAAAAACAAAGAAGCAGCAGCAGCTGTACTTAAAAACTGGAGAAGCAGAAGGTAAGGCTCCAACCAGATTTCTGTGGTCTTCCCTCTACAGACCTCACCCTGTAAGATGGTGACAGACCATTTTAAGAGACAGGAGAGATAGGGCTTTTTTTCCAGAATCCCACAGCTCATTGGCTAAAACTGGCATTGGGCCTGCCCACCCTTCAGTCAATTAGTGACAGAGCAGAGCAGACATCCTCACTGAAAGACTAATCCTGATCAAAAAGGGAGCTTCTCTGTGTCTACCACAGAGCACTTAGTAAATAAATATTTGATGAAGGCTTGGATGGAATAATGAACGGCCCCATCTACAATCTACTGAAATCAGTGCTCTTTCACAAGATTTTTTTTTTCTTTTTGGTCAGGCAAGGGGAGGAAGAACTTGCTTTTGATGTGTGTATAACTAAACACTAATTAGTCTGAGTATACCCCCACATGTCTTTGTTGAATAACTATCAGCAATTAAGCAAACACTATCATTAATACAAATAAGCATGAAGCAAGGAGCTCGGCACACAGCTGTAATCTGGAGGGCTCAAGCATCCCACAACCAGCTTGGCCAGTTCAGGGGCTTAGTGAGTCCCTGTGTCAAAATTTTAAAAACAAATAAAAAAGGAGAGAGGCTGGGGATGTAGCTCAAAGCAGAGTTCCTAAAGTCAGTCCGCAGTATGAAAGCACTACTAAGCTCATAGTAGGAGTCGGACTGTAGGTGTACAGTAACCTGCGGCAGGATTTCAAATGTAGCAGAGCTAGGCTCCCATGTGTTCAAATCCTAGCCCCTATGCTTTTTCTTCAGTAATCCTGGACAATTTGCCTAACCATTCCAGGCCTCTGCCTAAAGGGAAACCAACAGTTCCCACCTCACATTATTCAGTAAAGTCGTAGTCTGATAAATGCTATTGTTCATAATCAATTATCCTGAGTCAACTTAATGTAAACTGTATGTGAACTAGGAAAGGTCCCTTTTCTCTGACTCGGAATGCACAGTACCACAAATGGATGACAAGGCAGCCTTTCATTAGCTGATAAGATCATGGCAGACAGGTCACTGTCACCGAAGATGGAGACTGCTTCCTTTGGGGATTTGGTCCTTTTCTATGACAGTGCCACAATGGGCTTTCTGCATTTGCCACAACCTGTACCTCTGACAAGGCGACTTACTACTAGTTGCTCTGTTTAAAATTTATATATCTATTCAAAAGAAATAGAAACATCCCTTTTTGCCAAGATGGTGCTGAAGACAAAAAAGGAAGCCCCTGCCTCTCCCAAAGCTGAAGGCAAAGCAAAATCTTTGAAGGCCAAGAAGGCCATGCTGAAAGGCATCCACAGCCACAGAAAAAAGATATGAACATACCCACCTTCCACTGTCCCAAGACACTGAGCCTCTGGAGGCAGCCCAAGAACCCTTGGAAGAGTGCCCTCAGGAGAAACGAGCTTGACCACTATGCCATCATCAAGCTCCCCCTGACCACAGAGTCGGCCATGAAGAAGATCGAGGACAACAACACACTCGTGTTCACTGTGGGTGTCAAAGCCAGTAAGCACCAAGTCAAACAAGCTGTAAAGAAGCTCTATCACATTGGTGCTGCCAAGGTCAATACCCTAATCAGGCTTGATGGAGAGAAGAAGGTGTATGTTCAACTGGCTCCTGATTATGATGCATTGGATGTTGCCAACAAAATTAGGATCATCTAAACTGAGTCCAGCTGGCTAATTCTAAATACATACTTTTTTCCCAGTGAAAGAAAGAAAGAAAAAGAAAGAAAGAAAGAGACAAGCATATAACCTCACAAAGGCTTCTGCACAAAATATCAATAGCTTTATTCAGAGAAGCCAAAGCGAGAAACAGAAATGTCCACTAAGCTAAATGTAATATATTCCTAAAATGAAACATTAGTGTGATATTGGAATAAATTCTTATATGCATAAACCTCAAAGACTTACTGAAAAAGAAGCAATGCACATGCATTATTCCATTTCTTTATCATTCTAGAAAAGGAGAACGGAGCTATAGTCCTGGAGGGCAGGTCAGCGGCTGCCTGGGGCCAGGAATCCGGGATAAGTAGAAGATGACTGAGATGAGGCCAAGAGTTCTGAGCAGTACGAGAGATGTTCGGCGTCATGACTGTGGTAGAGAGAGTTTCAAGAGCACGTTACATTTCAAAATTCATTTTACCTTTCATTTAAAAATGGGTGCTCATATCACATACAAATGATACCTAAACTTGATTTTTTAGTGGAAAAACTCCATGACTGTGGGCTTTTTAAAAACGTACGCCTATGCTTCTACAATATATAATTACCCAGTTTTATTGGCATTTCTATGCTCCAGCATTTATCTGCATATTTTATTATTCCTCATAACAGCTCTTAAAATACATTCATGTGGCTGAGGAAAACTAGGCATTAGAATGAATTTTCTCACTATTATAAAACTAGAAAGGGGCCAAGCGGCGATCAAACACTGGCTGGTGTGGGTCCAGACCCCGTGGTTTCCTCGGTCTGCCACATAGTCTTCCTAGGCACGCACAGCCCAGTTCAGGCACGCACGGCCCTGCAGAAAGGCAGGGAGCCACCACCCCGGGGCACGGCTGGCATTTATTTCTAAGTACTGCAATAGAATTTCTGGAGGTTTTAACTCCCTACAATTTTCTAATTTTTCCATAATTGGTCAGCACACAATTTTAAAGCAATGACAAAATAATTCATATTACACGTTAAGTAATACTAGTTTTATTAGCGTAGTAGTTATGTAACATGTTAGCAGCCAGTGTCTTTTCTTGAAGTCTTATATAAAAAAGTCTTATGCAAAATGTACAATATAAATTTAAGGCTATTTTAGTAACATTTCACTAGTAAACACTGAGAATTACATTTGCCTTTCATTAGTCAATTATAAGAGATAATTTCTGGGTTGTTTTTTTTAATGGTTTATTAGTACATGTTCGGGATACATGAGCGCACATTCCCCTCAGGGGCAGGCGCAGGCACTCACCACGCGTTGGTTCCTTTTTCCCATTTTCCTTCCCACCCACCTAAAGCCTCTGCCTCCTCTTTGCTCATTTCCGCGTGCTTCTGCGTCCAGCACACCGAGCTCGCCCTCGCTGTGCGCGCTTGGCGCGCGCGCGTGACCCACCTACTCGTTTTCACTCTCCCTTCTCGACCTTGGTCTTTTGGACCCCTTTTATGGAGGAAAAAGGCCACCCTTTTTCCTTCTATCAATCCTTCTCTTCAGGATCCAGGTTATCAAAAATAATCCTGATGACATGTTCTAGGGGTAAGAGTTTTTCTTCGGGGTTTTACCTTGTAACCTCAAGCTATTCTTTTAAACTGGTCCAGAAACTCAAGATGATAGAAAATGATTTAAAGGTTGATCTCAATGAAATTAATCTAAAGACTAATACAAATGTCAAGAATTTAGCAACTTGAAAGGGCCGGCCAAATAGCTCAGCAGATTAAAGTGCCTGCTTTGGCAGGCGACAGCCAGGGTTTGATCCTGGGCCTGTTGTGCCGGCCCTGCCCTCAGAGTGTGCTGAGACAGCAATCGAGACTGGGCGCGGTGGCGCGCGCCTGTAACCCCAGCTCTTTGGGAGCCTGAAAGCAGGCAGATCACTATGAGTGTGGTCTACATAGTGAGACCTTGTACATTTGTACACCCTGTAGACCCTTATTTAAAAAAAAAAAAAAATAGCAACTTGGAACAAACCACTAACATTTCTTTTTTTACCACTTACATTTCTTAACACAAACATAAAGTAGCAGAAAAAAGTATCTCAATTAGAAACTGAGTCTACAATAATAACATTACTGCCATGGTTAAACGTTCATTAGTTTTCTTGACTGACTTAATATCATTCCAAGATACCATGCTAAGGAATGAACACTGGCCAGTTGGATTGAACCTAGACCAGACTGCAAGTCAGACCTATATGTCCCATTGTGTCATCTCTGTATGTATAATTCATACATGTAAATAACATAGAGCAGAGGGGCCTGATATTCTCTGTAAAGTAGTTCAACTGGCAAAGAGCAGGCCTGGAGCTGCCCGTGGAGACTTGGGTCCCTGAGAAGAGACTCCAGCAGTGAAGGCTTAGGTGGGGATGGAGCGAGACGGATCCTGGTGGCACCCTCGGTGTTCTTCATGCAGCTCTGTCTGAGTGCGAGGGCATCTGTGGGTGTTTTCCCAACAAAGTCATTCTCATTTATTTAAGCTATTGTGACCTGCGTTTCTATACCAGGAAGCAAAAGCATCTCACAAAGCGACAGACTGAGATCATGGTGATACAAAGAGCCCTGCGGGGAGGAATATTTGATCATCACCTGTATGGAGTTGCCAGTTCATAATAAAAAGCAGCTCTTAGTTGGTTGTACTCTTTGCTGCATTCTTAGTAGACAATACCCTTACTCGCAGCTGGCCCAGCACACAGGGATTGTGGCGCTCCCGGTCAGCCCATCCCCTCTCTTCTCTCTGTCTTGGCTTGATGAACCCAAAATGAGGAGGATCTGGAGATTTTTGAACTGCATAGAAGCGAGCCCAAGCCCACTCAGTAAGAAACTGAGTCTTGGAGAAGAGATTATATTTGGCCAAAGTCTGCCTTAATCCAGAGAGCAATGACAATAAGACATGGTGTACTGAGGTAACTGATAAAACAAAGCAAATGATGCAGTAGAAAAATCCGTGGTGGCCAGGGCATTTCTGCTCCTGTGCTCTGTAGGGCCCACAGGGCACAGATTGGGCTGGGGAACTTTCCTGGCCTACTGCTGGCACGCTTAATCCCGTTAGCCTGAGAACTGCTCTTGGAGATACTAGTACCTGAGCTGACTTCTATCCCAAAAACAACTGTTGAGCCGGAGAAGAGGAAATTCCACCAAATGCCTGGCTGCCCTGCACTGTGTCACACAAAAGCCTCCCAGAAGGGCTGAGTCAAACAACATGGGGACTGGTCATTCAGGGAGGGGCCCACTGGCAATTACAGGTTTGCATGTGTGGAGGGATAAGATTCTATTCCCACTGTTTCTTAGTCTCAGAGTTATAAGACTGGGGAACAACAAATCCCCGGTTACTCTTACCCTTGGTTAATTGTAAATAAAAAGCCTGATCCCTCCTATTCTGCCCTCACCCTTCATTTTGTCATACGGGGCAATGAACTACTACAAAAGTTACCGTGGACATGAAGGTATGTGTAGAGTGGAAGAAAAGACGTATTAAAACATTGGTTTTCTGTTGGGCCACGTAGCATTAGACACTATTTGTAAGGAGCTCCAGGGTCTGAAAGACTCAGGTTCAAAGCCAGCTGCCTAAGGTGGGGCTTTGTGACCTTTGGTCACAAAGGTCACAAAGCCATGTGTGAGTCCAGGTTCTCATCTGTAAACTGGGCCTGCACGGTGTTAAAATGAGCTGAAGATTGGTGTGTCCTCTGTGTTGGCAGCTAGCAGCTTCAGAAGGTCGGACTGTTCTTTCCAGAGTTTCCATCCACATCTTCGCCCTCTTCAGGTCTGGTCCCCCAGGTCTGAGCAGCTTGCACAGATCCATTCATCCACTTTGCAGCAATACTCCAGCTGAAGTCCAGAGATCCTGAGCCCCAGGCCTGCGGTCCCGTCTTAATAGCTCTGAGCTACACTCAGATTTGTGAGGGATACAGCAATGAAGTAACCACAGCTGCCACTAAATGAAGTTAAAGAAAGGTCAGGTTGGAAAGTATAGTTAAAAACAAAACAAAGTCCCCTCTATAGGGCGCCTGGCCTGGCTACAGCAGAGGCCAAGAGGGAGCTTGGTTTCAAGGCTGGAAGCACCAGGTAGGCCTGAAGAGAGAGCGGTAGCTTTGCCTGGCTTTTTGGCTTCTCTTTAAAGAATGGCGCAGAGGACAAATATTTTAACTCCCAGCCCAGGAGGAGGCGGGATAATGAGGTCAGCAAATACTCCTTCAGTCATCCTTGAGGAATCTTCTAAGCAATTCCTGGGCCAGGAAATTCCTCCTCATAGGCTTCTTCAGCAGGACGTGGCCAGCTACCTGCCTTCAGCAGAAATATTCTGCTAAAGTTTAGAGTGGTCACATTCATCATAAGGAACTTGTACTTGGACATAATCTATCTTCTTTTTCCCCTTCCCTCCCTTTCCTTCAGAACCTCTTCCCCTCCCATTTTCAAAAGTTTTGTGTCCATTTTTATACTTTCATTCTTATTTTTAACCCCTTTTCCTTTCCTTCCTTTCCCCAACTCTTCCTTTGTTCCCTTCCCATTGAGCATGCACCTCCTACTTCCCAGTATGATTTAAGTTTATCCAACATCATAACAAATCACCTAATTTTTATGAGTCCTTTATATATTCTAGATATCTGACCTCTGAGGAGTAATCACTCTGACAGACCAACAGCCAACATCATACTAAATGATCAAAAACTGGGTGTTGGGTCTGGGGAGATGGCTCAGTGGAATAAGTGCTTCCCTGGCAAGCACAAGGGCCTGAGTTCAATCCCCGGTTCCGCCACAAAAACAAAACAAAACAAAACAAAAAAAAACTGGGTGCTTTCACTCTAAATCAGGAATGAAAAAAGATGTCTATCATTAGCAGTTCTGTTCAATAAAGTTCTGTAAATATTATCCAGAACAATCAGACAAGAAATAAAAGGAATATGGACATAAAAGGAAGAAATTAAATTATTATTTGCTGATGACATGATCCCCTATATGGAAGAGCTCAAAAATTCCACCAAACAGTCCTAGATTTAATAACCAGATTTGATAGCATTGTAGGATACAAAGTCAATACTCAAAAATTAGCAGCATCACTACATAAAAATAACAAACTTACTGAGAGAGAAATTAGGGAAACAATAATATCAAGTAAAATGAAGTACTTAGGAATCAGTCTAATGAAGGAAGTTAAATATCTTGGGTTTTTTTTGGCGGAACCAGGGATTGAACTTATGCCCTTGCTCTTGCCAGGGAAGTGCTTATTCCACTGGGCCATCTCCTGGGCCCCAGGATGTTAAATATTTTTACATTGAAAATGATAATACTCTTTTAAAGGAGATAGAAGAGGATATGAGAAAATGGGAAGATATGTCCTGTTCTTGGGTAGACAGAACCAAGAACATGGCCGTACTTCTAAAGCTGCTACACAAGTTTATTGCAGTTCTAGTCAAAATACCAATATCCCACCTCACAGAATTACAGAAAATAATCTCAAAATCCATACAGAACCAGAATAGATCCAGAATAGAAAAATGCAATTCTGGACAATAAGGTCAAGGCAAGAGGCTTCAGAATCCTGGACTTAAAATTATACTACAAAGCCACAGTAATAAAAACAGCACAGTACTGGCAAAGAAACAGACTCAAGGATCACTGGAACAGAACAGAAGATGCAGAAGCAACTATGCATACTCAGCCACTTTATCTTTGACAAAGGAGTCAAATATCTTCACTAGGATAGCTTCTTTGATAAGTGGTGCTGGGAAAGCTGGCTTTTGATATGCTGAAGATTAATTAAATCTAGAGTCATGTCTCTCACCATGCACTGAACTGAAATTGAAATGGATCAAAGACCTAAATATTAATGTGGAAAAAAATTTGTTGGAAGCTAGGATAGGTAGAACTCTTGAAGACAATGGTTAGGCAAAGACTTGATGAACAAAATCCTGATTGCACAGGAAATATTAGAAACAACTGGGACTGTATTGAATTAAAAAGTTTTTGTGCAGCAAAGGCACCCACTGACGGAGTGAAGAGTTTTGCTCTAATCCATCAGTCCTAATGGGATGGCAGTGAAGCCCCTTGGGGATATCTCTGGGTCACGGTGTCCAGCTCCTGCGGATGATGTCACCATAAATGTTTCCTTCCCTGCTCTCACATGTGATATTTTTATTAATCTCTTTATTTCTGCAGATTTTGCAAACGTAAAGTACTGTGCCACCATCATGGCTATCTTCTCTGTGGGGCTGTGAGTACTGAAAGGGCAGGGAGAGGGGATTCCCCGGGCTTTTCAGCACCAGAGGCCCATGAGTCTGTGGCATGAGTCACAGTGCCTGCCCACTTGGGAGAAAGGATGCCAGCCCAGGCCCTGAAGCACCTCCTTCTGGGAATGTGGATCCGTCACGTCCTCTCCTTGTGCTTCAGGTTCTCCAGTGAGCAAGAACATGACTGCTGAGGGCTCCCGCAAGGCAAAGACACCGTGATTCAGTGAGTGTAGGGCTCAAGAGGGCCAGAAGCAACTCCATTCTTGTGAGTCAGGCTGCCTGGCAAGCAGGACCTGAGGGAGGTTTTCCACAGCTCTAGCTAGCAGTGATTCTAAAAGAAGTCCCATACTGCGATCTGACTGACCTCAGATACCTTCGCACGCTCAGCAAGTTCAGAGCCTTCTAACACTGAACTGGGGGTTCTGTACTTGACTAGCTGAATAGGCAACTCCACAGGAAGTATACTGGGGAGAAGTATCAGCCATCACATTCATCTAGGTCTGGTCTTGAGCTGCAACTTTTCCCTCAGAGTTTGAGGCTCTGTCCTCTACCCTCAAGCTCCCACTCAATCCATGACCCCCAAGCTGGCCAGTACTTCTCTGGACCTGGGGCTTAAGTCTCAGGAAGGTTCTGGACTATCTGAATCTAGTCCCAGCCTTTATATATAAATTAGCATATACATAAATGCCTGTGTATTATAGGTTAAATTTTCTGCCCTTCCAAATTCAAATGCTGTAGTCTTAACCCTTCATGCCTTCAAAACAGCCCACCTGGGAGACGGGGTATTCACAGAGGTAAAAGGGCACAATGAGATCACATGGTTGCACCCTCCTGCAGGATGACTAACACCCTCACGACAAGAGAGAATTTGGATAGAGACACTACACACAAAGAGCGGGCCACACAAAAACGACAGCAGACATCAAAGCAATGCTTCCATGTGCCAAGGTATGCCACAGATACCGCACCAGCTTGGGTCAGATGCTTCTTCGTATCATGCAGGCTTGCTCTCAGGCGTGCAGCTTCCAGACCTGTGACACCATGGGCCCCCATTATGTAAACCACGTGCCCAGGGCACTTTGTGGTAGAAGCCACAGGAAACTTAATAGAGCAATGCCTCTGTGTCTGTATATGAAATCTCCCTCTAAAATCCACATGCATATGTCACATATTTATGTGACAGTCCCAGTGTACGGGTGAGCATGCATGTGCGCACACACACAAGACACTGGTTACCTCAAGGGAAAGGGCCTATGGAGGTGAGGTAGGAAAAATAATTTTCACTGAATATTCCTCTTTTAAACTCTATACATGGTATGTGTGTTATTGACTTACTCCCCCATACTCCCAAGTTAATAACTAGCTATTAAAGAAATCATATTGGGATAGATAACGCTGTGCTTCTACATAATTCTATGAGAGGCAAGATCTGCACTAATGGTGGTTGGACAGGATATTATGTCGGCTTTTAGTACTATGGTCATCCACTAGGTAAATAATTATTGAATTTTTGATATAATTCAGGTATAAAAAATAAGATAAGTAAGCAACTACACTCTTAATTCACTGATAAGAGATA
>PVKA01005636.1:12881-22955 GCA_004027165.1 Ctenomys sociabilis | reverse complement strand
GTCATGTATGCACCTTGTACAATACCAAAACATTATGAAAACAGTTTGCAATGTATTAATTCATCGAATGTGTATGGTTAAGGTGTCTTGAAACTGTCTGATTGACATTTGTATTTTAATAAAATAAAAATAAATGAAAAAAAAAATCATAGTAGCTTTCTGAAGACCACAGTTCTCCTCCTGAAAATATACCTTCCTAATGTAGCCTTATCATATTGGCCTTTCTGGATCCAATCAGAATTGTAAGGGTTTATGGGATGGTCATCTTGGCAGGACACTGAGGTCCCCCTGGACTTCATGGAAAGTGCACCAACTACCCAGAGTGTCTGCAAGGTGCCCCAAAGGGACACGGGAGCAGGGCAAGGAACTTCTGCCACCCCTTCACCTGTCTGTTGTTGGCTCAGATGGGAGTTTCAGCATTGATGATTTAGAGGTGAGTATGCAAATAATATTCAGCTCCATGTGACAGGGAGCTCACTACCACAGAGCTCTGCTACAGCCTGAGTCGGGCAGGTGGCTCTGGAGCAAGGGCTCACTGCGTACAAAGAAGTCCTTCCTCTCTGGAGTAAGGGGGCAGATGGACAGTCCCCATGTGAGGCATGAGCCCAGGCCCAAATGGCTGCACAGATGGAGGAAAGCTGGGCTGATGCACAGGAGGCGTGAGGCCGAGGGCCCCGTGGAGCCTGCCCCCTGCGTGAGCTGCACCTGCCAGAAGGTAGCGGTTCCAAGGGCCAGGCTGAGCCGCTATAGCATAGGAGGCTTGGAGATGCCGCAGGGCTGTGGCTGCCACCGGGACCGTGATTAGAAAAACCTGAAACCAATTCAATGCGGAAGAATTTAGAAGGCAGGCTGTCAAGTGACAGGCTGGTTTAATCCTGGCTCCAAATATCATGACCAGGCATGGACACAAACACATCACCTGTCAGTATTTCAGGCTCTGATAGTTGTTTGCTTTTAAGAGAATCCTCAAAGGGTAACAGCAAGACCCTCTCTCTCAGAACCCATAAACGAGCAAGTTTCAGGAAATCCAGAACAGTCCTCGTCATGGCATAGACACCTCTGAGGTCAGAAGGGCAGGCAAAGCCGGGGTGGCAGAGCATACCTGGCAGTGTGGAAGGCTGAGGCAGAAGGGTCACAAGTTTGAACTAACCCATGGCAATGTCATGACTTAGTGAGACCCTGTCTAAAAGCTAAAAAAAAAACAACCCAAAACATTAAAAAAGGGCTAGACATGTAGCTCAGTGCAAAGGTTCTGGGTTCAGACCCCCACCCCACTTGAGAAGGGCAAAGGCATAATACAAGGTCAGATGAAAGAAGCATGGGATAAAGGTGAATCTGTAGCCTTGAGCACTTCCCTAGAATCACCCTCCCTATATTTAGCAGATTATGAAGGGCAAAGGTCAAAACTCTGTGTGCTTAGCACCCATTCAAGGTACTATGGTGCAGATATCCATTCCAGCTGGCCACCTCCTTTCTGGAAGTCCTACCATGGGAGGACAGAAGTCCACAGGGAAAAATCCTTGACCTCAAAAATACAGTACAAATACATAAGTACTCACTGCAGGACAGACTAATACCTTAGAAGAACAAAAGATACACAGCACTGGCTCTGGGAGGGCCGGTAAGAGAGCATTTTTCCTTCCATAGAAAGGTGTTTTTGTTTTGTTTTGTTTTGTTTTGTTTTTAGCTGAATTTTAAAAGTAGGGATTGCCTCAGTTAAATGAGGAAGAGAAAGGAGTCCAGACAAGAGAAGACCTTGAGCAAAGGCCAATAGCTACAGGTTAGGAAGCAACTGGGAAAGAGGTGAGCAGCCCTGTATGTGGAAGGGAGGGGTCAGGGCGAGATGAAGCTGGAGAGGTTGGGGCTGCACACGGCTGTGTAAGAGTCCACCCCACAGTCATCAGGAGTCTCCATGCCTCAGCATGGTGAGAGCGTGCTTATGTTGGCAGTGACAGAGAAAAGCAAGGAGGTAGGTAGCAGAAGGAAGATGAATTAGGAATGAGGAGACTGCAGGGGAGGGATCATAAAGCCCTGAACATCACATGGGAGGCTCAAAGAGGAAGAACCACGCTGGATTTGCTGTGATGAGGACCTCGTAACCTTAGATGGGCTGAAAAGGCGGGTTTCAAGTTTCTGACTTGGCTTGTGACACTACCCCAGATGGGAGGAGGGGTGAGCCATCATTTGGCACATGTCATTGTAGTGAGGACGAGGCTATAGGTCATCTAACTGGAGGTGTCCAATAGGCCAGCAGAAGTGGGGGCATGGGCGGGGACTTGGAAGAGAGGATTGCGATGGCATAGTTTTCTTGTGACACATTCCTGTCCAGCCTCCATTCCTTGGGTTTGGCTAAGGCCACTGCGGACAGAGTGGTGGGGGAAGTGTTCTCTGAAGTCCTGGGTATAGTTTTACAGTCCCAACAGCAAGGCTACTCTCTTGCTCTGCCTCTGCATGGGGCGCAGACTTTGGGCAGGCTCAGGGAGCCTAGAAAGATGGCAAACCGAAAACATCTGCGCAGCCCTAGACCCTGGTGTTTAAGTCACACATATTTTCTAGGTGAGCTTCTCAGGCAGGGTGAATTTTTGTGAAATCATGAAGTCTCAGAAACCCCAGGACCCAGCCTAGGAAATGGGAACCCTGAGGTGGAAGGGAAAGGGAGGGGAGGGGAGGGGAGCCAATAGGAGACAGCATCAGATGGACAAAAAAAAGCAGCCAGTGATCGGTGTCATCGGAAGGTGCCCAGGTACATGAGAGAGGGGAAGGTACAGCATGTTCTAACAGAATTACCCTGATGCTAGAAGATTTCCTAACTAGATCACTTTCACACTGTCAGGTGCTTTATGCTACAGGGGCACACGGCCCTCATGGGCACTACGCACCCCCTGACATTATCTTCATGCATTTTGTTGCATATTATAGTCCTCTGTGCATACAGCTATCCATGAAAGGGATGACAAAAGTGCAGGTGAAATGAGCTCCCCTGAACTGCCTGCTGGCTGGCCGGTGCCCCTAGGAGAGGGAAGCATGCTGGCTGACTCGGGGGACTGCCCTGTCAACTGCAAAGCCACAGGCTCCATGGGTGCAGGGGTGGGGCTGATCTATTGTACAGCATTTGGTCATGGCTAAAAGTCCTCCAAACAGACAGAAACAGAGCCAAGAAGCAGCATCGGCTGAGACGGCCTTTGTAGGACATTCTGTGGGGGCAGCCCCAGCTGCTGGCGCATGGCAGCCCCTTCTGGCCTCTGGGCCTGCGCAGCAACCCCTCTGAGCACCACGCTGCATGCCCCAGGACACGCTTGCCTCGGCAGCAGTTCCTGGAAGCCTACGTGCACCCCCGCCCTGCTCCTAGGCCAGAGCCACCAAGAGGAACTAAATCAAGATGAAAGAGGTTTATACCTCGTTTTTATACTTTTCTGCTGGATGATTAAGACTAAGATAAACCAAAGCCTATATAACAAGAAATGTAACTTTTGTATCTGACAAGGTCAGTCAAATCCCCTCAGGATTTACCCTGAAGCGCTGTACTGCACTTTGTAGATCCTTTGTCAGTGTCAGCCATGTGGGTGAGTCACAGCCATTGCTTGACCAGTTTGCTCTCTGTGAACGCCTGAGAAAATGTTTTCTCTCTAGGTGACTCTGCTTTGGCATACTATATATCATCGATCACTTTCCTCTGTGGCCCCATAATCTCCTTGATCAAAAAATTTGGGACACCACTGAGTTACAGGATATAAAGTAAAGCCATATTAATATGCTGAGCTGTAAAAGGCTCAAGTCAACAACTTCTGACTTTGCCAGTCTATGGATAACCCACTACTATTATGGACTACTGGACTATACTGGATTATTTTACTGAATTAAGGCACCTACAATATATAAATGGCAATGGAATACTCATCTCTGACAAAATTAAACCAAAAAAGGGATATAAATGAAGGACCATTTTGTATTTGTATATACAAAATAGTTAAGATAGATATACAGCTACTTTCCCTTAATTCAATGAGAATGATTTATACTAATAGTGTTTGGGCAGGCTATCATGTATGCATCTTGGACTATGAATAACTACTACAAAGACAACAATACGCAATGTATTCATTATTGTAACTGTCCTACTAACCTGTTTTGAAACTGTCTCATCGTTGTTTCTCAATAAAATTAATTTTTTTTAAAAAAGAGAGAAGACTGGTAGAGATTTACATCTCTAATGTAAAATCAAAACATGCCTTTTGCAGATCCTATGTGAAAGTTAAAGTAGTTTTCTTTTCTGGCTTTTAAATCCTTTAGAAGATTAATGTAACAACATTATGATTAATATGTTTAATATAATTAATATGATTAATATAACAACATTATGATTAATACCCTGAAAAGTTAGCATTTAATTAAATCCACTATCCCATCATTTTCTGTTTTCTTTTGCTATGTAAAAGTAAGTCACAGACTTGATTTTACCCTTAAGCAGCTATTTATATTTCCTAGAAATCCTATCCTAAAACTCCTGCCCTTCCAAACTACAACGCAATGACCTAATCGTGATGTTAACACTGCAAATACTTTACTTTTCTCCATACACGTTAGACGTCTGCCGGTTGCCCTGATGGCCTGTAGGGCCCCTCGTGCCCGAGGAGTGCGAAGGCTGTGTGCTGCATTTGTTGGTTGACTTTGGATGCTCAGAAAAGTTCTCAAATCTTTCTGTTTCACTTCATAAGGAAATGGAAACTGGGATGGGGAATGGAGAAAAGAAGGAAAAGGGATAGAGAGGCATATGGCTAATTTATTTCAGCTCACTGAAAAGGAAGGTTTGTGCTAATATTGTTTGGACAATTAAATGCTCATATCTTCTACTCTGAGTAAGTTAAAGATAACAATATGCAATGTGTTAGCCATTGTTACCCTCCTACTGTCTTCTAAAACCTTTTTTTTTTTTTGGTGGTGTTGGTGGGGAATCAAACTCAGGACCTTGTGCTCCCCAGGCAAGGGCTTATTCCGCTGAGCTATCTCCATGGCCCACCCTTTTATTATCTTAGTTTGAATTTTTTCCCTTTTTAAAATAAAAAAAATAGGGCTGCCCAGATAACTCAGTGGACTAAAGCAGCTGCTTAGGCAGAGCACAGCTGCCAGGGTTCAATTCACAGCCTGCCAAGCCAGCTCTGGCCCCAGGGCACACTGAGAGGGTGTGGTGTGTGCCTATAATCCCAGCGCTTGGGAGGTTGAAAACAGGATCATCACAATGAGTCCAATCTACATAGTGAGACCCTGTGGACCCTGTAGACCTTGTATTAAAATTAAAAAAGTAAAAAATAAAACTATGTCATTGGGGAAAAAAATCTTTCTGTTCCCTAACATTGCCTTTTTGAAACAAACTACCTTGTAGAACACAGTTCTGCAGTTTGGTCTGTCTTCCTTACGGAGAAATTGAGGTTATACTTTTCTCAAAGCCTCATATGAGGGACATGCCCTTAATTAAAAATTAATGTCTCTGCCAGCAGTAGTGGTACAGGCCTGTAATCTCAGCCCTCTGGGAGGCTGAAGCAGGAAGATCAAAAGTTTGATCTTAGCCTGGGCAATTTAGTAAATTAGCAAGACCCTGTCTCAGAATAAAAAAATAAACGTTTAAAAGGTCTGTCAATGTTAAGGCCTCAGCATGGGTTCTGGGGTTAGGACTAGGGAAAAAAAAGTATAGCGTTAAGCTGCATATGCCAGAACATGCCTGGGGGCTTACTTACTTAGGGGGCTGAGATGGGAAGATCACTCAAGTCCAGAAGTTCAGTGCCAGACTGGGCAACATAGCAAGAAGTCATCTAAGACAAGTAAGCATCTGCTAGTTTTTACATTTGTTAAGGTACTGCTTTATCGTTTGTGATTAATAAGTATCTTATGAAGAGATACTTCGAAACTATGCAGATATCCTGTGTGAGTCATCCATCGATTCTCAACTGACCCAATACTACCGTTAAGCCTGCCTACTAGTGACACTCCAACATCATTCCTTCCACATGTGATTGACGTTCAGCTGGTGTACAAGGCAGAACCTTCTTGCATGCTTTTTTGCTTTTTCTTTCCATTACTGGGGATTGAACCCAAGGCTTTTGCGCTGAGTTGTGAATCCTGACGTTTTAAAGAAGTATTTTTAATTTTTAGGTACAGTTCCGCTAAAGTGCTAAGTGGTCCAGCCTGGGCTTGAGTTTCTAAGTCCCTGCCTTGGTTCCCTGCACGCAGGGGTAACCTGCACATGTCACTACACATGGCTCTTCACTTACTTATTGCATGAGCATGGACTCAGGATTCTCTTTGTTCAACTAGAAGTTTTGACTATTTTTGCTTTGATATGAAATTATCCTGAATATTTGCAACTTGTATGTCAAGTATTTTATCTAATTCTCAATCCCTGAGTGGGGGGTGATGCTTACTCTTGTTTTGCAGACAAACAATCTCCCAGGAGCTCAGAGATAGTAACTTTGGCAGCGCTGACCTGGTGGCCTCGGTTCCGGCACAATACTGAGCTATGTCCGCAGACGCTGGGATGTCTATGGGGCCATTACCTCAGGCATTAAGTACCTCCCCTCTCCTTCTCCTTCATTTTTTTAAAATGAGAAAATTGGCTCCAGGGGGCTAGCCGCCTGTGAAGGAAACCTGTGATGAGAAAGCAAAGGCCACGGAAGTCCCCAGATATTGTCCAGCAACTCACAAAGCCCCCATTAAGACTCTTTCCTTTTGCAGACGGGATCCTTAAGTGCCTGTTTTTTGCCACTAGCTTAATTCTATTCAGGACCAAGGAGGTGAAAAGAGAAGCGGTGGCTGCTGTGCTGACAGCCTGGCTTTGGGACGCTTTCTGCGTTAGCCAAAAGCTGCTGTAGCTCCAGTGGGGGCCGGAGCTTGAAAACTGGATATTCAGAAACTAGAGACAGAATCCTTCTGTTCTGGGACTGGTTGGTGGCACTCACATTACTAAAAACCTAGTGTCTTCAGTTGAGTTTGTTTCAGTAGAGAAAAACTTTGGTGCCACCTTATCATCTAGATTATCCTCTAGTTCAGCAAGTAAGTACGGATGCTTCCCTTAGTAGGGCAGGCCAATCGTGGCGCAGTGAAAAGCCTTTTTTGTGAATCTGTGTACTCAGGATAGTTGCTAAAGACAGCGTGAAGAAACCCAAATGTCTCGATACTTCATCAAAATGCAAAGTGCTCATGTCAAAGCATCATTCCAGTTTGGCTTCGATCCCCTGGGATTGCAAAACTAATTTTGAGGATCACCAGGCTCATAAGCACCATTAGAATCTGGGGCATCAACCCACACACACCAAATCCAAATGCTTTGGCTTTAACAAGCTTCCCAGAGGATGCAAAGTTCATGCCAGCAAGCCTGGGTGTGCTGGTGCATGACAAACGCAGCTTTCACCAGCAGCATCATGCCTTGGGCCTCTTAACCGTGCCTGGACTCTTGCCCACAACAGTCTCCAAGGGAAGGCATCGTTCCTAAGTCCCAAGGGGGGTCAGCCAGACCTACAGTGGTTCCAGGCAGTTCCCTGGACCTTGGGAAACACACCGAGCCAGCCTCCATCTTGCTGAGTTGCAGGAGGAGCGAATGCCCAAGTGTCTGACACACAGGCCCATACATAGCTCTTGGCAGCTCTGAGTAGAGTTTTGAGGAGCTTCTTTGGGGGAGAGGGGAGCCTAGCTCCTTTCTCTAGACCTAGTTAAAAGCAGTGCAAATAAGCAGAAACGAGCTATGAATTCACAAAGCAGAGTATTGCCTGACCTTAGGAAATTCCACTTCATCTCCAAACCCAGCAGGCTAGGAGCTCCTGGCTGAGGTCGACAGGGCATGGCTGTAGTTTCTCTGTATTTCGACACTCCACCCCAGTCCTTCCCCCATTAGACTGAAATCATTCTGGCTGTAAATGGAGCCACGTTCAGGTGTCATTCATCATTTTGACTTCCAAGTGGCCTAGGCGTACTGACCAACGTTAGCCAGCTGATGTGGGCCCGGGCTCATTTGTAACATTTGGTGATGTCAGGAGCATAGACCGCTCTCCGCATGGGCAATTTCAAGCTCCTAGTACTCTCCGCATGCACTTAAAGAGCAATGGTAATGCTAGCCGCAGCAAGAGAAGTTCGTTAGTGGGAACTAGGAGGCCAACTCACCCAGTTTCTAAACCATCCTTTCCAATCATGGCTGGGGAAGAAGGTGGCCATGAGCCCCACACAGCACCCTTTCCTGGTGTGAACCTTAGAGCAGGTGCCCTGGCCCCAGAGCTCCCCTTTATACTCAGGTTAAGAAACCCAGAATTTGCATACCTTGAATCACACACCCGATCTTGTGCCTGTTGTTTAGCTGTGGAACCTCTGGTTTCCCCAATGCTGGGCTAAGACCCAGCAAAGCTCCAGGGAGGGCTCTTCTGATTGGACAATACAAGGAGGGGTTAGCTGTGAAGACAAGAGGTCATCCAGGATCCTACTGAAGGGCGTGAAGCAGACCTGGACACTGCAAATAGGATGCTGTTTAGCACTGGGACAGCTTTTCCGTTTGTTTTGTTTTGTAGTTCTGGGGATTTGGCCTGACTCTGAGCTCCATCCCTATCCTCCCCTCCCCCTTTTCAAATAGGGTCTCACTAAATTGCTGGGTTACCCAGGTTGGGCTTAAACCTGTGATGCTCCTGTCTCAGCCTCCCAAAGTCCTGGGCTCTCAGGCCTGTGCAGCAGACCCAGACAGACATTTCATCTTTCAGTAGTTCACTTGCTTCCTGCCTCTGCAGCCAGGGCCCCTGTGCTATACACTTGACCCCAGCCCAACTTGATGAGCCGGCTGGCAGCAGCTTTCAGCTCCTGCCTATCTGTATGGGGAGCTTCCTTGGAGAGTAAACTCACAGGAGCCAAAATCTCATGGACCCGCCCCATTATGTGTGCAGGACAGGCCGCCTGAGCTGCAGGATACTGGCATTTGGCGATCCTTTGGATGACATGTCCGCAAGGGTCTAGTTTTTTTGGCCACCACCAGGAAGCAAATGGGGTACAGAGGTGCTGAGGGGTGAGGGGCAGAGTTCTACGGCCCCAGAGGCCTCCCAGCACTGGGGGACAGAGTGCAGCAATGGCTATGCAGCAAGTGCCTGCGTACTGTCAACTCTGCAAGGTGCCAGAGTCGCATACTGTGATACTCAATTGAGTTCTGAGGACAGTGGGCTTTATGAGTACATTAATAAATGTTAAGACAACCTTAGGAAGTGAACTTTTTAATTTCCATTTTAAAGATGAGGAAATCACTTGAGAGAAGTGATTATCACAAGGCCCAGAGTTGGAAAACTGACCTCACACTGTCAGGTTTTCCAACTCCAAGCCAGGGCTCTGTCCTCACCATGGAGCACAAACACCCAGGTGAGTAAAATGACTAGAAATTCCCCAAAGCTTTATCTACAGCTTCATTTTTAAGTGAAAGAGCTCCAGTCAAGTGGTTTTGTACAAAACGTGAATGTAATGGTGAATATGACAAGAAAGCTCAGGTGACCCTGTGTTCTCTGCGTTGCTTCCCTAGCACCCACGAAAAGCTGCTCAACAAGGAGATAGAGCACCTAGCATGGGATGTAAACATAGTAGCAGCCCAATAAATACTACATTAATAAAAGAACATATCATGGTAGGAGGGCTAGAGTCATGGCCGTGACCAAGGAGTTGTTACAGATGGACCTGTATGTGCTGCAAGGAGCAGGCAGCTGACAAAGAGATAAAGAAAGCACACAGACAGAAGGCCCTCTTCTGCCACCCAGACAAAAATCCAGATAATCCCAGAGCAGCTGAACTCTTCCACCAGCTTTCTCAGGCCTTGGCCGTGCTGACCGATGCTGTGGCCAGGGCTGCATATGACAAGGTCAGGAAAGCCAAGAAGCAGGCAGCAGCGAGGACCCAGAAACTTGGTGAGAGAAGGAAAAGAGTGACGTTTGACCTGGAGGCCCAGGGGCCGCAGGCACAGACCCAAGGGGGGTGTGCAGAAGAGGAGGCGAGGAGGGGGTAAGAGGAAGGGGGAAGGGAGGAAAAAGAAGGAGGAAGAGAAAGGGAGAGGGGAAGGGGGAGGGGGGA
>PVKA01005636.1:0-12781 GCA_004027165.1 Ctenomys sociabilis | reverse complement strand
GGATGTCCTCCTGCGGCTTTTACAAAAGTGTGGTGAGGGTCTCACCCTGGTGCTTTCCGGTGAAAAGGCAGGCACTGCCCTGGTGGAGTTTGCGGCTCTCAAGGCTGCGGAGCTGGCTCTCCAGAATGAAGTAGGCCTGGTGAACAGCCCTCTGAAGATTTCCTGGTTGGAGGGACAGCCCCAGGGCATGGTGCGCCCCAGCTACCCAGTACTGTCGGAGCGCTCAGTGCTGAGAGGGACGCCGAGAGCCTCGGCACGATGCGCATGCGCCAGGCCGCTGAGCGCCAACAGCTGATCGCCCAGTTGCAACAGGAGGAGGAGGGTCAGCCCGAGTAGCCTCATACTCCCACTCTCCCTCTCCGCAGCCTTTTCCTTAACCAGTTCCAATAAACTTTATATATATATATGGAAATGGAAATGGAAATGTAATGGAAAGAATGCTGAATGCTAAGCTAAGCAGTTAAGACCTTCCTTTTTTCTTTTTTTCCTGTTCTTGCCCCCTTTTCCGTTTCCTATTTTCTTACCTTACCCTCGCCTCCTCTCCCCTTCCTCTCTCTCTCGGTCTCTCCAGTCCTCCCTCTTCCCTGCCACAGGCATATTTGAAGGTTGTTGATCAAGGGTATCTCAGGTACAAACCTTGAATCACACACACACACACACACACAAACACACACACACACAACCAAACAAAACCTTGAACATATCCAAATTCTGTGTTTCTATTAAAATAGATCTTTTGGGGCCCAAGATGCCTGTATCTTACGCCTGCAAGATTTGCTGCAAGGTCTGGAGTCTCCTTCAAGGCAGACAAGGCAGCAGCTATCTGCTGATCCACTGCTCCTGGGGGCCTCTGACCGTGCTGCTGCACCCGCACACAGGTAAAGGTCTAACTGGGCGCCCCTAGAGTTTCTCGGACTCACACTGTGGGACAATTGCAGGTTTGGGTGCGGCCCCCAGGGTGTGTGTATCCTTCTGAGCTGAGGAGGACCTGGAACCTCCAGTTCCACCTCATGATTGGCGTGACTTATTGTCGTGGCGTGACTTGGTTGCAGCCGACTGGTGCGTCCTTCAGGACAGCTACCAGTCACAGTATTTCTATGCTGAGGAACCATCCTAGGGGCCAGTCATCGAGTGAGGACTTCAAGCATCTCGTTGGAAAAGTCTTTGCAGAGGGCTCTGATACAGAGACTTCCTGCTCTTGGGAAAGCCAGTTACGGCTTCTCAAGCTCCAGAACAGAGAACGAATGTCAGCTTTTTAAATGCTGGCTTTCCTGGTCAAGTGAAAAAAGGTGGACTAATTGCAGGACTGATCAAACTAGAACAGGCTTTAACAGTCATCTAATGCAGTGCATAATTTAGATGTTCTGCTTGCTCTCTGAAGTGACTTTTCTAACAGATGTGTTATTATATTCTTAGCACCCCACATCAAACTGGGGCCTCTCACACTGGGCCTTCACATAAAGCCAAGAGGCAGGCAGAGCTGTGCTAAGAAGCCACCTGCAGGTGTGGGCAACAGACTTACTGTTCTTTGTTGCATTAGGAGTTCCCTGCGGTGTCCTGTACACCTTGCCCAGGAACAACACTGTGGACTTAGGGCAGGGTCAATGACTGAGTCAACCAATCACTTTGGCTGGGAGGATTTGATGATCTCAAAGGCCAGACAAAGGCCACACGGTCACCACTGGATCCAGAGTTGATGTCAGGCCACACAACCCTTGGGACCTTAGGGAGGGACAGGTGGTTTTGCCCCCAAGAAACCCCCACAGGAAAGGTAATGCAGAAGGCCAGCCAGATAAGCATAGCAGCTATTCCCCTGGGATGGGAGAACTGAAGGGCACTCAGGGGTGGGGCTCCTGAGCCCTTCCCAGAGTCAGGAGGTGTGGGAGTCAAGGGTACAAGCCTTGGGGTGCATTTGGGTCACATCTCTACTCCATTACTCATTAACCCATGACTTTGAACCAGTTGCCCAACCTAGTATTTGGCTTTCTCATCTGCAAGAGTAAAAAACAGCACCCATTTCACAGAGCTGACTAAATGAGATGCTGCACGCAGATCAACGATGTATAAAATCAATGTAAATCAATCAATATATGATGCCCAAAACACGGAGGTGCTCCATGAGAACTGTGTTACCACTATCATCTGAGCATGCAGCAGGTTAGCCCTGCAGGGACTACAGGATCTCCGCTGTTCCTTGCTCACTCCTGTAGCTCCTTTTTCAAATCTCATGAGGCTTAAGGAGTTAAAAATTCCACAAAAATTGTCCATTTTTGAACAATAGCAGATAGGGCTACAAATATTGGTTCTCTCACCAAAAGACACAAACTCATGAGATTTCCCTGGCGATCCCACAAGAGCCAGTAGGTCTGTGGATCAGGGTGTATTCAAATTGTTAAGTCTCACACACACAAAATCACAATACTTATTTTCAGCCAGCAAAATACGGCTTGGCCCTGTGTAAGGGCTGCCCCCAGGTGGTACGCACTGGGCTGGCGGGGCGACAAGGCTTGCAGCTGGGGTTCCTGGGGCTCCCTAGAGGACCAGGAGGGTCTGCACTACTTCCCACATGGGCACCACTCGCCCAAGGAGAACAAGCAAGGGGCTGCAAGTAAGATAGTTCTATAATAAAAACACACTGAGTCCTGTTTCTGCTTCTGCAAAGCCCCAGGCTGTGTGCATGCCAGAGGCTGTGCTTGTAAAAGGCTCTCTGCTGGGAAAGGCAAGGAGTAGCTGCTGCCATGAGCTCTGGAGTGGGAGGAGACTGCTAGGGAGAGTCGGCACAGCCAAGTCCGAAACTTCCAGCAGATTATAAAGTAATCCCTTGTGATGCAACTAGGTGCATGTATTTATGGAAAATCCCATGTGTCTGTCTAAAGATTTTTTTTTTTTGGTGGGGGAAGCACTGAAGATTAGGTTGTGCTCGGCAAGCACTGTACCACTGGGGATACATTCCCAGTCCAGGGAATTTTAAGGAAGTTTAAAAAAGTGCAAATGGGCTCTAGGAACAGGGACTATGTGGGAATTTCAAGTTTGCCTCTTGCTAGCTTGTGTGAGTTTCCTGAGAGGCAGTTTCCTCACCTATAGAGCAGTAGTAATATTCACATCTTGAGAACTGAACAAGAATATCAGAGCCAGATCCCAGTAGCAAGAAATATTGGCTAACGTTGTCACTGAGGGAAAACAAGCCCAAAGGCAGAGGTGGAGTGTGGGCAAGGGTACTGGATTTCTCTAGGAAGCTGTATCTCTGCATGTCCCAGTCATACTGGGATCAGACCCTCTCTGGTACCTTCATGGCTTGGTCCTTGCTGTCCCCTAGCTCGCGACCCTTCTGTTGGCCTAATGGGTAAATTCCTTTCTCTCTTTCAAGGTGCCAACTTGAGTGCCATCTCTTCTGACAGCTTTCTCTGGTTCTTACTCCCCACATGGCAGCTACCTCTCCCATAGGCCCTGAGTTCTACAAGAATAGAAATGAGGGCCTCCACTTCCTGATGGAGGTAGCTCTGGCTGGCAAGAGGCGGGTGATAAGCAACCACTGAATGGAAACACAGAATGGAGGATGGCTCTCGAAGGCTGATGGTCAGTTATTCTCCATTCTGAGAAAATCTGAACAGAAATAGACTTAAGCTGAAAACATGGGAAATTTCACCCAGACACAAAGAATTTCCTTAGCAAGAGTGCTGGATACAGACCAAATTCCCATGGGGCCTTGTAGAATTTTAATGTATGAAGTGATTCTGAGGTGGTTTTGCTTGAATGTGGGCTCTAGCTTGATGTGAGGGCCATGAAACCACCTCTGTGTAACCCTGATAGCAACAGGGCATTTTGGTTCATGGTTCCTTGTGGCACACACCTTTTGAAGAGGCTTGGAACAGGGCCACGTGTCCCTGAGTGGCGCAGGGAGGTCTGGCACTGACAGGACTTGGTCCTAACCCATGAGCAAATGCAATTTGCCAAAGGTCACATTTACCATGTGCTCAAGTAGCCAAGTCTAATGAAACACAGTTTCAGCTTTTTTTTTTTCCACAGAGGATTTGGAAAGCAAAATCACTGAATAATTTTTAAAAATCTAATAACCTACCTCCACAAAATGCAAGAAGGGCATTCAGCCAGTGTCAGAACACGTACGTGAACTTTAGGATGGATAGAAGATCTAGATGTGATTGTGTACCTGATGAAAGGACCTGTGAATTACAATCTACACTGATTTGCCAGCTGATGTTAAGAAGACGTTAGTTAGCAGGACTTTAACTAACAGGCTGTGGCTAGCCTCCAGGCTCAGTTATGTAACAGCCTGGAGACACAGGCAGTGTGAAGGAGTTGTCAAGAACCGTGTGACATAGCAGACCTTGATTTTCCTCATTTCCATGGAAAACCTTCCTGCCTTAGTCCCTGCTACCCTACCTGGACTCTGTAATGTAGGTAATGTTCTTGGGGGGCACCATAGTGTGGCCTTGGCCCCTCCTAAGCACAGCTATTAGAAGGTCTTCCATGCTAGCAGCTTCACCCACCCTGAGCAATGAGTGCTATCAGAGCCTCCCCTGGCTGTTTGCAGGCTGGAGCTGGCCACTATAGACCAGCTCAGCACAGTTAATGAGTTGCAGCTTAGCTTTGTGCTATTAAAAGCAGGGTAGGCCAATGGCATTGACACACTGGGGGTAGAAGAGATGTGTGGTATTTGCTTGGAGCTTGAGAAAGAACTGAGAAAAGGAAATAGAGCCATGATGTAATTGTTAAGTCAGCAAGCATGCTGGGGGTCTGAGAAAACCTTTCTTCACACCCACTAACATTTGCCTCATTTCTAGCATCAATCAAGTCCATTTCTAACAGAGGTACTCTTACAACTCACCATGCAGCCAGAACTAACAAGTGAAAAACAAGGGGCAACCACAGGATGTGACTCTCCAGGCTCTCTGAGTGGGTGCTAAAAGCAAAATGAAAATAGAAATGAAGACCTGTCATGTCAGGAAGATGTGAAAGCTGAGGGGACTGGGGAGTCTGCTGGAAAAGCCAAGGCCACGGCTCAGATGCAGACACACACCACGTGGCCCATTCTGTTCTGAACGGCATCAGATAGGCATGTGTACCATGCTCAGGAAGCTTCACAGGTGAATGCAGGAGAATGCAGGTACCCACATAGGAGTGTTTTCCAGAGGAACTTGCAGGCTTGGTAACGGAGCAGATACTGGAAGTCCATGCCATCTACAGCAGGTAAACCACTGCCTTTACCAGCACAGGAGGACAATGCCAACATCTCTTGGTGAGCACCAGATTCTAATAACCAACTCCTTAGCCCAGCTCCAAGGGGTCTCCCATCTCTCCCTCCTGCCCCTAGACAACCATCTGAAATTAGAAGCCTCACCTTTGGGCTCTTGGCCCTGGTTCACCATTTCTGACCCTCACAGAGCGCAGTGAGACCCCTGGACTTGCAGTGCAAGCTGGGAGTTTACTGTAAACCTGAATCCCACGCTGCAGCTCAGGATGTCCCTGCAGGGGCATGACAGACAGGGAATCCTAGGCAAATGGCTTGGCCTGTAGCAACACACACCACATTCCAACCATTTGTACCAGATGTACAGTGGCACTGCTTGTGTGCCAGCTCCTCGGAAGGTGCCATGCTGGGTTCATGAAGTTGCATGAAAGACTGATTAGAAAACTGAACTTAGGAGAAATAAAATAATGTTAAAGAAGACAAGACTTAATGGTGCAATATATTCCCAAGTGGAAGAGCATCTGCTCACTTCCTAACTAGAAATCAAGGCCAGGGATACAGGTCGGCTGCAGCTCACTCGCTTGTGAGGCAAACAGCCTGGCTACAATCTCCAGCACTGTAGAAAGAAAAGCCTCACTGGGACAGAGCCCCTCAGTGTTCCTCAGATAGCCAGCCTTTAGAAGACCAAGATGACAGGAAATCAAGCTTGGTTTTAGCATTATACATTGCTGTCCCCAATGTAGTTACTTAGTTCACAGATATCAAGAGTTAGGGTGAGAATTCTGCCCCGTAACTGCTATTTTCAAAAACTTGATGGAAATTTTATGACTACTGCCTTATCCAACTTGTATATATACATGCTTGAAATACCTGTCATCTTGGTCTTCTAAATGTGTACAGTTTCTAATGTCGTATCAATTATTACTATATTCTCTTTAAAGTAACTGTTGAAAAAGTTAATGAGTCAAGGACAAAAATTTAAGATTTCTTGAAAGCATGTGGTAATATGTCCCATCTTGCATAGCAGATATTAGTATCTGTTAATCTGAACAGATTTAATAAAAATATCAATCACTGTTAGTCAGCTATTTGTTTTGAAAATCTGTAATGTATGCATTATACATGTATTATTACATGTGTTTCTGTCTTTGCTTTTGTTTTTCTTTCTTTTTTTTACTCTTCAAAATAAAAGTATAATAAAAAAAAAAAGAAAGCCAGCCCTGTCATCAATAAGGGCAGATCTTTGATCAGAGATTATATGTGCTTATTTGAAGCAATAGTAAAATACATTTCAAGTTAAAATGTATCAGAAACTCAAGAAACAAACATACCACCAAATGGAAAAGTCATTTAATTCAAAAATCATACTTCCACTCATTTCATAGGAATTGTCACATAAACCAACCAAATGTAAGAAAGCTAAGTTTCAGAGGCCTTCAGCAGAAAGTATATTTTCTTTGTAGGTACACACAATGATGCAAAACACATTTTTCAGAAAAACTTGAACATGGCAAACTTTCTCTAATAACAGGGAAAAAAATTCTATTCTAGTCACAGACTCCTTTTCTAAATTATGGAATTTGATTCTATGCACCAGTCAATATTCAATACTGAAGTTTCAAAACAGTGCATTATTTATGGTATTTTTAAAAAGAAAACATTAAAGTGCCATTTTATAAGTACTTTATTGGTATGATATCACACAGCACTTTACAGTATAATCAAAGGTAGCCTAAATTATAAATTAAACATGCAAATAGTTTCTTTACCAAAATATGGACAAAATGTTTTTTAGAGTGCTTTTAAACACTAGCCTAGCACTAGCTACTAAGCATTTATAGCAGTGATCATTTTTCAAACAAGAGTTTTAATAAGTTAATAAGGAACATAGCTGCAGGTATCTAGCTGATAAACATGAACAGTTTTAAAATGGCACTTAATTTACATCTTTGATCGTCCAGCGGGCAATCGATAGCCTTTTTGTGTGTGCAATTTTCAGTCTCCAAATCTCCAAGGCCATAACTGCCAGTTCAAATGGGTCTCTATGTGAGCATCTGTATCTTTACACACACACACACACACACACACATGTGCACGCATCCACACACACACACAATCATGTACACATATATTTTGTTTTATTTTTTGGAGGAACAGGGGATTGAACTCAGACCCTTGCGCTTGCTAGGGAAGTGCTTATTTCACTGAGCTATCATCCCGGCCCCTACACATGTATTTTAGAATAATCAGATGTATCTTTTCAGATCCAAAGCTGATCCTGACATTTAAAAACCAAGAAAGCTGCTTGAAGGTCTCCATTTGGATGACCATAGACGTGACTGACATGGAACGGCAGTGTCTTTCCCAGTCTGGGGTTTCTCCAAGTGACCCAGACATTTCGGCTGTGCATAGTCTCCTTTTGACTACCCAAGTGCAAATGTTGACACAACAACTGACTCAGGTGCCACCCTTCTACGTACCTAGGACTATGCTAGGCCTGTTTTCTAAAGCAATCCACCTTAAGATATTTTCACTTTGCAATGTCCTACTAAACTTTTGTAAAAATAGTTGTTTGAAATATTTCTGTTAGCTTTTTAATTTTTCTTCCTAAGAGCAATACTTTTCTCCCTTTGAAAACATTCAAAATTTCTCAGTATGGCCTACCTTTCTCTTTCCCTGATTTGGTGCGATGTCTGCCCTTTTCTCCCATAAATATGGGTCCTTCCATTAGAAGACCACATTTCAGCAAGGGCTGGGCTTTGAATGACATCTGTATTCTTGATGAGGCCTTGCTGCTGTGGAAAGTTCTCTAGTTAGACAAGTACTGCAGGTGGCAAGAGGACAAACACTAATTATTACTTGTTGGATTCTTGTCTCAGGTATGCTGTAGAACTGTGCAAATTCCACAGCTCTGTGCTGTTGTCATTTTGATGTTACAATTACAGAGAAGTGCTTCAGCACCCAGCAGATCTGCATGGCTGAAAAACACATTCTGAGTGCGATAAGATACATTTTTAAAACACTAGTGCAGGGTGTGAGAGGGTACTGCACCGACTTTAAAGGGATGTAGGGCAGGTCTGTCAACATACCTGCCCGCAGAAGCCTAGGACATTCCTCTGAAAGTCAGGCAGCTAAGAGGCTCTTTAGTTTCTTCAGTGCTGGCTACCTGTTCAGGAGACACAGTGGCTCATGACACAATGCTAGAGCAAATGATAGGGCCACAGTGGTCCCTGGTATTCCTGCAAGTCCTGTGTTCTAAGTTAGGGGATACAGGCTTGCTTTTGGAAGAAGGAAGATGAAAGGCACCAACAAATAGTCATGAGCCAATGATGAAGCTGGCATCAGCACTCTGTCTCCCTTACTCCTCAATCACAGGCACCTTGGGACTCTGAGGATGAGTGAGCTTTTAGTGACTGCGGTTACCAATTTCAGAAGACAAATTCAACTGACAGAAGAGTATCTCCCCAAGCTTAGGTAAGGCAAGCACATCTCTGGAGTCCTGGGCAAGTGCCACAAGCAGTGGCTCCGTCCTGCTACTACCAGTGTGCCGGTTCTTGTTGCTTATTTTCTTTCTTTTCACTTCTCTGTCCAAAGGTATCTCACAAAAACACATACTTTATTAACTGGTTGTACTGCTAGGATGCCAATAAAACCTGCATTGTACATGATCCATCCTTGTATATTTATTTTGAGAAATGGGAATTTCCTAGTCTCAGTAACTCAGGATTTTACTTGAAGGTGGGAGATAGGGGGGCATGGATCTGTCCGCTATCTTCTCATGTCATGATATTGTTTAACTGTGGAATTCTGAAACTTAATCCCCAAGAAGACTGGAGCTATAACTAAATGATTCCTGGGCCTCATAAAGGACCAATTAGGAATCCTGGGGAATGGTTTTCTATCCTAATACCAATCTATGCCTTAAAGTTCTTTATTTAAGGAGGATGAGGAGTAGGAGCACAGACACTGGAGAGAGTAAAAAAACTTTTTTTAAACCTTCAAGTCCTTTCTGACTTGGTGGCTCCCATCCTAAACAGTTCTTCCAGCAAACAGGAAAGAGAAAAGCCTGGGGGCAAAAAGGCAAATGGCAGCCATCTGTCACAGGCCCTGTGTGGCCTCCGTGAAGCAGGACGGAGGTCTTCCTATACAGTCTCCTTGGCAGCAGCTCCCATTCAGAGCCATCTCAGAGGCTTCCAGACAGACAGGCTGGCCAAGCGTCTCCAAGTGTGTTTTAGCAAGAGCCTTGGCCTTCTGGCTCTCCATGTGAGCCCCAGTTATGACAGGGCTGGTGACAATTTGCAACATCAAAGGTGTCAAAAGCATTCTACTGGCTGCTTCCCATTTGGAAACCACAAAGATGTGTGCGCATGTATCCCTCTAGGCCCAATCCCCACTCTGGCCTCACTCCCAAGCCCCTGGGAGCAGGTCTTGTGCTGGTGAGCCCCTCCTTTTTATCCCTTGGATTTTCAATGGGGTACTCCTGAGTCCTGTCATGATCTTGTCCACACTTGCTTCATCTTCTCTGATTCAGCAGGAGGGTCTTGCTGATTCCTGGCTGAGGTCCCAGAGGACAGGTACTTCATAACCTTTGAAACGGTAACTGAATAGTAGATCACGATGACAAAACCTGTTAACTTTAAAGCAATCTTTAAAACTGTGATGGCTCAACTTATATCCATCTTGGGGTATTTTTCTTATTTTGGAGTCACAGGGAATCTGCAGTTGAAAGGGAAGAGCAGGAACACATTTGCGGAAAGAAGCAGGATCGCACAGCACAGCACAGCACAGCATAGCAAGAACTAAAGACCCCTTTTAAAGCCTATAGACAAAATTTGCAAAGTAGGCTGGCCTCATCTATAAAGCCTTTGAGAATGGAGAAAAAAAAAGTACAGCAATAATCGCATTTTCCTTCTGCCCTGATATAGTGGGGTACCAAGAAATACACCTGAGAAGAAAAAAAAAAAACTAAGAACAATACAACAATGAAACTAAAAAAAATAAAAGTCACCTCTGGCCCCACCTATTTAAATCCTGAGCTTCATCTTACTGCTAAATGTTTTCTGTAACATTCACTGCCTGATATTCTCTCTATCTCTAAACTCATAGCTCGAGGGATTCTGCGGGACACATGTATCTAGAGAAGACTGGATGCCATCGTTGAGTCACCCCCACTGGTGAGCACAGAGAACTCCTCTCTTCCGCCAGCCCAGAGGGGACAGCAGCCTTGACCCTTCAACCTGGTCTTCTCCTCCTTCTCACTTATTCAGCAATTAAAGCTTAAATGTGTAGAGCAACTAGCTGAAAGAATATCAAATATAAAACTTTGCCATATAGTTTTTCAAATTACTCTATTTACAAGTTTATCTTAGAGAGAAAAGTAAAAGATACAGTAATTCAACACAATTCAAGTTTTTCCCTTTCTTCTTCATTAAAAGTTCCTAATGGAATTCCAGAAACAGGAAATGCTCTCTGGAGAGATGCTGCTATCTGAGGGGCTCCTGGGGAGCTTGACAGTTTATAATTGGTCTGTCCAGAGTCCCTCTTGCAAGGATACTCACGTGGGGGAGCTATGGTCACTCAGTTCTCTGGAGGCCAAGTGAGTTTGAAATGTCCTGCTGGAGCATCTCCATAAGAGGCAGTCTTCTCAAAGCCCCCCACCCTGTTGAGCAGGAAATTCCCTTTCTTAAAAGGTATTGTCCTGGCCCCCCTGCCCCAACCCTTAGCTGTCTTCCTGAGTCACCAGGCCCATGCCTCAAAAGCCTAAAATTCCTCTTTTCCTGGGAGGCAGTGGATGTAGATATCCTTTAAAACTATAGACCACAAAGAAACACTGGTCATTCCTGAAAAATCACAGGACAACAATGGTCAGCAGCCCAAATCCTTGCACAGGGCTGATCAGTGATGGGCAGGGACAGGGATGAGTGAATGGGAAGACGTGAGGGAACTGGTCAGATGGCATCACCCACTGGGAGGTGGCATTTTGCTCCCCTGGAAAGCAAACACCAGTTGAGTGGACAACAGAAATATTAAACCTGTATGTAACTTAATCTCAAAGCATTACTAGAGTTTGCTCTAAATATATCCTGGTGCTGCTGAAATTCAGAAAGTGAACAGTTTTGTCTGTCCCAAGTAGCCCATCCCAATACTTTGATCCTCTGGTTTAGGTTATTGGAAGATCACCAACAAAACTATCAAGAAGGGAAAGGACAGGGGAAGTGTCTGGTTTGGCTTTGGAGTAAGTGGAGTTGTCAGGGTTACTAGGCAACAACAGCCCTCAGTGGCAGAGAAGTTCCTGGCTTGGGAGGGGAGGATGCAGGTATGTTTGTTCCTTTGCATGAGAGGGCTGGCCTGAATTTTGTTGATGATGGCCAATGCTGCTTCTGAGAAGTTGGATCTTCTATAAGCAGGGCAGTAGCCCTTCTCCATCCTGCTGATGTTGCTGGCCCTGCAGTGTGGGTCTCTAACTGTGGAAGCAGGCACAGAAAGCGCGTCAGCTGTAAACAAAAGCAATGGAGGCAGTCTGGATCTTGCTGCTGGTTTCTCTGCCTTGCCTCGTCCAACTCAGCTACACTGCTTGCTCGTGGATATAACTTATATCTTTCTTTCTTTTTAAGAAGGATGGAGTCTAGATGACTGTTGAGAGAAATTCAGCATTCCCCATTTAGGATACTGCTAAGAAAGCTCTGCAAATCTTTCTCTGGCTTATCAAAATTGAGTGGCCTCCTCTCCTGATTGACTTCGGCTTATAGGAGTGTCACACATCAGCTGAGATAATGTTGGAGATGGGTGGTGAGAGTTCCCGGAAACATTCTTGATAACAGGTAGCAAGCATCAATTTCCTTGCACTTCTCAGTGGCAATGAGAAATAGCTACAATACTGGAATCAGCAGTTGTCATGGATACCATGTAAAGCGCAGCACTTCTGCTGGGGCCCATGGTTAAAGAAACTCCACGTAGTTCTCAGGGATGAGGCCAGTTTTTCCATTCAGAGTCCCCTCCAACCAGCCGGGCTCCTGGGATGGATGAACTGTATAGGAAAGGGGGAGAGAACACAGGCAGTGATATAGACAGAACAGAAGACTGTGTGCTGTGGGGTGTGCATGTGGAAGAAAGAAGTGGGGAATGAATGCAGTCACTTCCAGGGTTAGTTTGAATTGAAGACTCAATCTTTTGTGGCATACAGACCTTCTGATGAAGGCTGGTCTCATGTTTCTCCACACCAAAAAAGTAAAACAGACACAGACTTTCAAAATTTCGCAAGTGATTTTAGGGTTTTCATGGACTTTCTGAAGTTCCTGGTTTAAATTATAAATGACACAGTTCAACTTCTTAGGCTGATCTCTAACCTCCATCTGTATGTACCACATATCAATCCATCCATCCATCCATCCATCCATCCATCCATCCATCCATCCATCCATCCATCCACTCACCCATCCATCCACCCATGCATCCATCTATCCACCCACCCACTCAGTATCAGCTATGAACCCAGTGGAGTGCCTGTGGAGGACCATTAAGAAGTAGCCCTTACAGACATGTAGCTTTTAATTATGTGTTTTACTTCCCTTC
>PVKA01005635.1:78171-89252 GCA_004027165.1 Ctenomys sociabilis | reverse complement strand
ATTAGTGCAGATCTTGCCTCTCATAGAATTATGTAGAAGCACAGCGTTATCTATCCCAACTGTACTGTCTATACACACACATCATGATTTTTTCTTTCTACAACCCTTCCTTTGTCTACACCTGTCAAAAGTGGGCACTCCATTGACATTCAACTAACTTAGGTGCTTGAACTCGACAACACAATCCAACACAGTCCAGCATTCTACAACCATAATGAGTTATTCAAAGAAATTGTCGACCATATCCATTTACAGCTCAGCTTAATATTATGGGCTCATGATATATACTTCATTTTTATACTTTTCTGCTGGATGGTTAAGACCTAGGTAGATCAAGACCCGGAGAGAGGGCTCAGCAGAATAAGCGCTTGCCTGGCAAATGCAAGAGCTTGAGTTCAATCCCTCGTTCCACTAACTCAGTCAATCAGTCAAACTGTATCCTAAATTTACTGATCAAGGCGATTATAGGGACACAGAGGAAAGTGATTGATGATGTATAGTGTGCCTAAGGAGAGGCACATGGAGAGAAAACATTCTCTTAGGCTTTCACAGAGAGCAAATTGGTCAAGCAATGTCCGTGACTCATCCACATGACTGACACTGACAAAGAGTGTGAAAACTGAGGTACAGGGTTACAGGATAAATCCTGAGGGGACTTCACTGTCCTTATCAGATAGAAGAGTTACATTTCTTGTAATATAGGTCTTGCTTTATCTTGAACTTAACAATCCAGCAGAAAAATATAAAAACAATATATAAAAAGTAAAGGCATGTTTATATGCTGAAGTGTAAAAGTCTCAAGTCAACAAATTCTGACATTGCCAGTCCTATGGAAAACCCACTACTATTATGGACTACTGGACTATATTAGATTATTTTGCTGAATTCACACACCTACAATATATAAATGGCAGTGGAATACTCATCTCTAACAAAAGTAAACAAAGAAAGAGATACAAAGAAGGATTATTTTTATTTGCATATATACAAGCTAGTTAGGATAGATACACTGCTAGTTTCTCTTAATTCAATGAGAAGTAAGCTTTGTACTAATAGTTGTTAGACAGGATATCATGTCTGTATCTTGTACTATGAATAACCACTAAGAAGATGACAATATGCATTGTATTAATTGTTGAATCTGTCCTATTAATTAGTTTTGAAACTGTCTCATCGCTATGTTTCTCAACAAAACTAATACAATAAAAAAATAAAAAAGAAATTAAACCGAAAACTTGATGATGCTGTGGCATGAAAAACAATGCAACCCCTTCTCTTTTCACTTGCTTTCCAATTTCTCTCTACTGTATTTTATTCGTTGAAGCTAATGAATTGTCAACTGTCAAAGGAGTATGAGAAATATAACATGCAGAATTTCAGGTATAACATCACTGAATACAATACGCAAGAGCATATTTGAAACTGAGCAGCAAAAAATAATTGGTGCACATACATAATTTAAAACAACAGTAACAACTTACTCTAGTAACAATTCTATTCTAGAATACAGATAATATTAAATTTCATCCAAATCCATGAGTATATCACAATTAAATTGTATTCCTTCTAGAAATTATGGCTTTGACTAATGAATATAAATTGGTTATGATATAATCCTTACCCTTATCCACTGGGAAACACATCCACATCCAATGGCAATTTTCCTCTTGCTGAAGCACGTGTCTTTATTATTTTGCACCTGAATGTTCAGATGGGATTTTCTTTGTGAAGTATGTGCTTCAAGAAGCCCAGGAAAAAGTAGAACTGCAGCAAATGCATGTTTTGAACCTCCCAGCGAGACTGTTGAACAAGCAAGCCTTCATGTGAACAGTGAGGTGCTTAGATTTCTCGGACTCTCATTTATTTACTGAATCAGAATGATATTGAGAAATTTAAATACTTCCTTTGAGAATTGTATAAAAGAATCTAATGTTTACTTGATATCTATACCATGGATTAGGCTAGTAGTTTTTTTTTCTTTCAAAACTACAGTGCATGAAATATAGAATTATTTATATCATATGAACCTAGTGATACTTTCAAAATTTCACTTATTACAAGGAATATGTGTTTGAATTTCAATAAAAATTGAATCAGAAAAAATTTAGTGCACTCCATGTTTTTCTCTGTTTCTAAGTTGACAAAGGTTGAGACATACAGAGAGATTTTTGACAAATGAATCAAGCCTGATGTAGCGCTAACACCAATGCAGAATAACAATTATTTAATATGTTAGTGGCATGTTTATATTGGAAGAAATTCATGCGTTTATTCCTATTGTTTCAGTAAGGGAAAATTGGTACTTTATCACTTAAATTTGATACACAAGAGGACAATAAAAGAACTAGAAAATGCATACTTATATTGATTTATAGGTATGTGAATGAGTATATCCCTAAGTTCATGAAAATGGATCATATTAATATTTTTGTGAAGAGAACAGATTGATACATTGCATACTCTCAATTACCTTTTCTTCTACTCCATTAAATGTGACATTCTCAGACTCAGATTTAAGAGACAAAGCACTTACCTCTGAGACATTAAAAACTTGCGACAAGTAGCTAAAACTGGAACACCAGATGTCAAACTGCTGTCTGAAACGATCTTGATGGTTTGAAATAATAAGATGTAATCAAGATAAATTCTAGTGGAATAAATACAAAGGCAAAAATGTGGGAATATGATTTAACAATGGAACATTTGCAAAAAAAAATGAGTACATGAACAAAATGCTCACATAACGGAATGTGTCTACCGATAAAAATCAGTTCCTCTTAAAATCAGTTTTTCTTCAGATACATTGTACTGATATCCATATTAAGGAAGGCTAGATTCATGACTGTTCATGTGTGAAGTGTCAGGTGATAAACACTCTCTTCCTGGTAATCAGCTATACTCCATACAATACATTTATAACCAATCTTTGTTGTATCTCCCAGAAGTGTTTTGGCAGTCATGGCTAATTACCAGTTGGCCAGTGAAAGTTCTTTACTCTCCACATCTCCAAGACAGTACTTAGGAGGGATAAAATAATGCTAAAACTAAGGCTAAGGATCAGTGACTATGGAACATATTCAACTTTTCTTTCCCTCTAACATATATATTGAATATGGATTTTAGGAAAACCTGAGTGTGTCAGAAAAGAAAAAAATAGAAAATAAGTTTTGAATGCATTATGATATTTCTAAGAGTTTCTTAAAATTCCAGATGTCTTATATTTATAATAACTTACACAATGAAGTCACATCTCACCTTCTCTCCCTGTATCAACAATATTAGTGCAAATCCCTCTTTTCCCAAAACGTACCAATGTTCCAAGGCTTATACTAAGTTTTATATGTTTCATTTTACTTAATTACTATAATAACTCATTAGGAGGAAGAATCCAAGGGTTAGCGAACTTAGAAACTTTCCTAAACCTACATTACCAGTAAGTACTAAAGCTCAAACTTTAAATTTAGGGCATTTCACTAGATGGAAACAGCTCTGCCTATAGTTTACAAAGAATCATGTACTGTATTTGGAGAGCTTGAGTCTTAGGGGAGCTCTAGGCTAACACGGTGATGAAACACCTCATGTTTCTGGACCTTTACTTTCTCTTTTGCAAAATGGATTCACTGGGATAGGATGATAAATATGGTGCCCTGTAGTACTAGTACTCTAGATGTAGTTTTTTGAAAATTTGAATGTCTTTTAATCTATAACTCTGGGGAAACCAGGATTTAACTAAAATATGTCCCTTTGAAAATAATTATTTGTATAAGGAGTTATCAGTGCTGATTCCTCCCACTTATCAAGTCAAAAATTATAACAGATGTGATACTTCACTGATAGGATGTTGAGGAATGATATCAAACATCAAATGTAAAAATTAGAAGTATTTATCACTAGATTTCAAAATGATTTTAATAGGTTTGATATTTTTAATCTTATACATATGTCAGAGGATGTCAAATGCAATAGTATTTAGTTTTCAGAGGGCTGAAACCTGAAAAATCTGTGGTAAGTGCCTACATATTTCATCAAGAATTGCCAGCTAAACTTGTGCCAGAAACTTTCCATATGGTATAAAAAGTCAGTGACTGGGAGAGACTCAACGGAAGCTTTTGTGTGGTATGGAGTGCTTCAAGTGATAGTTATATGAATATGTTCACTGCACTAATTCATTCAGCTGCACATGGATACCCAGAAAAGTATATCATTATAATATTTACTAGAAATCGTCACAGAAAGGTCAGATTACTAATAACTCTAGTCAGTTGCCTCCAGGAGAAATAAGAGACAATTGAGTATTTGAAAATGTTACTGAATACATTAAGTTAGACAATTGTCAACCAAATAAGAAGAACATGAAACTTCTGATGACCCTTGCCTCAAGTATGTTGGAACCTTCTATCCTCCGTATATTGCATATATTTTTATTATACTTATCAAGACATTTAAAAATTACTCCAAGATGATGTTACTCTAGAATTTTTGGCAGAAAATCCCAATTTAAAAAGTAAAATGGTAAGACCAATTTACACTAATATATTATAGACTTTGAATATCCCTTCTCTAGAGAACTTTCATTCTAAAATCAATGAGACCATTGGGGAAACGAATGCAAACAAAATGTGGAAAATTACAAAAAGGCATCAAGAAAGGATGTATTTGATGTCCAGGAGCATTTAAAATAAAAAAGGCATTATGCTTTACTATAGATTCAATTACTTTTCTATCCTTTATAAATTTAAAAACATAGATATGAAGTCCACATTTTTCAAAAACTGATGTATACATTAATATATTTGTGTTTAAATAACTACATAAATGTGTGACAATAAATTATGATGAACCTTAGCAACTTAGCAAGACCTTGCCTCAAAATAAAGCCTGGGGATGTAGCTCACTGTGAAGGCCCTGGATTCAATCTCAAGAACAAGCATAGAGCAGAAAGAACATACATTGTTAATTTCAGTATTGTAAATTCTTCTCAAAAGAGAAATTGAGACAATATATTTTGACTTTGAAATGAATGACAAGTTAAATATCTCATAAAGGTGTTTGTGATTATTGGATAATATTCTAATGCTTGAAATTTACCCACAGGTTTAACAAGAATGAAAGCTGTTACCGTTTAGAACTAAAATGTCCCTAAAATGTCTCATGTGTTCAGAGGTGGAGCTCTTAGAAGATGATTGGATCATGGGAACACTGTGCTCATCAACCCACTGAAGTGTTTGTGGCTGAAGTGGGTCTTGTGGACATAAATTAGAAGCATGTATTTTTATCCCCAGGTTGTCCCTTGTCTTTCTGCTTCCTGCATGTCAGATGTTGATCAGCTTTTCTCAGCCATGCCATACCTGTGCTTGAGTCAGTCATACATTAACTAACACTTCTGAAACCATGAGTTAAATAAATCTCTCCTCATTTCCCTTACAGTTGTTGGATATTTTGTCCCAGTGATGGAAAAATGATAAATACAGTAATATTTAGGCAAGACAAGGAAAATATATGCCCAGTGAATGTGAATATTGATTAATAATCTCATGTATTTCATGAATAAACCTATAGTAAAACATCTGGAGACAACATAATCCTGGATTTGCAATTTGGATATTTAAGTACATCTCTATGAATTATGAATCTCTTAAAACTTTGCATTTTTGAGAAATCTATAACTGTTTTAGATCAGTGCCCTTGACTTTGGATTTCTGGGCTGGTTGAAGTATAGGATTCTGTTTTTCCCTACATTGAAAGCAGAACCATCTTGTATTTCTTCATTTATGTTTTAGTAGTTTTCAGTAATACACTACATTTAAGTAGTAAATAAACCTGCAGCCAGGAAAGCAGTGATTACTCAAAACTAGTTTCAGCACTGACTCATTTTAAAAATTCAGCTAATTGGCAAAATAACAGAATCTTGTTGAATTGCAACCTCCCTGCCAATTAAGAACAAATTATCTGAATAAATATATTGTAGCTATAGCAACACAAATGTCACAAGACAATTAAGATAAACAAAATGTATTTTCAAAGAGAAGGAATTTTCTCCCAAGGGTAAAGTTACAATAATGCATATACTATGTTAATAGTATTAACACATCACTTTAATATACAACAAGGAATAAAAAACACTGAGTAAAAGTGCAGGTAAATTTTGATGGGAGACGCACATGCTCAGAAAGTGACATTAATGCACTTTGATACCTTTACAGAGACCATGTCCAGAAAACTGAATACTTGCATGCCGCTTCACAGAATTGTTCAGGCTCACACTTAATTATTGAGGCAATAATTTTTAAATGCCCTCCTCCCTTGCCAAATCAAAAATTATATAAATGAAAGTGTTTCTCATTTTGCTCACGGCATTGTTTCAAATGACTGGGACATTTTAAGGCCACAATAGGCAATTTGTTGAGTGCGTGAGTCACTGCACATCCCTCTAGAATGCTGGTTCACAGGCATGTACCACCTCACCCATTTTGTGACATATATTCTCTATGGCCTGGTGCAACACACATACTATGGGTTTGCTACCACACTTCTGCATCTTTAAACTTGTCTCCTTTCCAAATAATACATAATAATCTATTCTCATTTGGAAGCCCTTTTGATTTTTTTTCATTATTCAACAGAAATAATTTTTTAACAAAGTGAATAAACAAAATCTATTTTCTTTTCTCTTGCTGGCTTCCAGGTGTTTCCACTAAAATAGTACTATATTTTTTCTTGTCTCCTTGATTTTATTTCAGTTATTAACTAATGAAAACAAGGCATACAAAGACAAAGATTCTTTTAAGCTAGTCTTTCATATGAAAAAAATAATCAAAATTTAGAACAAAGAAAGCTTCCCCCAAAGCAATGAGTTTCTTAATAAAAAAAAAAGAAAGACCAGTATAATTAACTTTTCCTACAAAGAAAAAAAGAATTTAAAATCTTTTACAGATTTGGAAATATTCTTAGTCCCAGCAAATATGTTTATTTTACATGATGTACTTCCATGATGCATGGCTACAAGCCAGGGATTGTGGCAAACCAAATTTACCCACCTAGACTCCCTCCTTGTTTCCAGTGTCAGTGGAAACACTGACATTGCAAGTTCACGAGCTTCTTCATCCAAGTAAGAACTATTTCACCAGCCAGAAAACCATCACATGGTGCATCTAAATCTGCCCCTAGCTCACCCTTGTCTGATGTTGGGGTGTCATAAGTGATACTCAGTACTTCCGAATTGAATTGGCATCTTCCATCAGATCCTCTATTTGGTCTTATAAACCTCCAAACTTGTTAATTTTCACGTCTGTGTATGTTTACGTCACTTCTTTTATACCCTCTTTCACAGTATCCACTGCAGTCTTATGATCTTTCAATGACTGGATGGCATAATTGGCTTGGTCCATGTTAAAAGACTCGGTCAAGTTTGTCCCTCTGCTCTTCATATATCTGGTTTTGTTTAAAATTCGCAAGGCTTTCTGGTTGGCCATCCTTCTTTTACGACTTTATCTCATCTTTGTAATTTGATCCTTGTACTTAGCTAGCTCAGCATCTAGTCAGGAAATCTTATCAGTAGATTGTGCACTGCTGTCCATGGTGCCAATGCAGTCAGTCAGGTTGGGCAGTAGAACCTTGGGTTCTGTTTTCTTGAACAATCCATTCCTCTTGGGTGGTCATGAAGAAATTTATTCACTGAGGGGGTAAACTAGAAACAGAAGCAGAATCACTGCATATATTTAAAACTTGGATTCCCTGTGTTTCTGCCCAAGGTGAACAGTAATGAATCAGTTATCTATAATTTCCTCTATCAATGATAATGTCTCACTTTTATTTACAAATCATCTTCTACTTCACTGCCTTGTATTTTTGCTAAGGCATTTTCTGGATATCCTTAGTATTTTGAGGGCAATTCAGATGCTATATACTTCTCTTTGACTCCCCCTCATCTTTCTGTTGCTACTTTCCTTATTAATTTGGGAGTTGTCTGTGAAACTATTCAAAAGTGGCACCTCCGCACCGTCATTGTTTTCAGTGTCTTCCACAAGAACTCTGATATTTGGATACAAGAGATTTATCACATAGATTTGCAATGGGGAAACTTTAAGGTGCTTAGGTTTCATGCCTGTGAGAATCCTCTGGTGACTAGAGACATGCAGTGTTGGATTTGTACACTGGATCCTAGGCTGTGACCAACTGGGGAAATATCAGAAAAGGCTTGGTGGGTGAAGCTATGTAACTGAGTAACTCACATCTGTTTGAAGGGTGATTGGAATCTGTACACTAAGGTGTCTCAAAGATGCTGGGCTACTTCATACTTAGCAGGACTATAAATGCAGCACCATCAATCATCAGGAAAAAGTTATGGGGTTTTGTGAACCATTTTACTTCTAACTTTTGGAAACTGATGTTATCTCCACACCATCTTAATAGTACACATCAGAAAGAAAGAACAACTGGCACAACTCCAACTAAACCCTCCTATAGCCTAGATAGTGACGTGGTGACACTGGAAGGCTCTAAAACTGTTGCTCCTTCTGGATCCACCACATGGTATCTGTTTTCAAATGTACCTCTTCCTCAGGACTCATAGTCACCTTCACAACATCAGAGATCCCACTCTGTTCCAGGACACAAGGGACACTAAGGAAGACAGCATCCTTGATTCCATAGAGCCCCTTAATCATGGTAGAAATTGGATGCACCCTCCTAAGGTTCTTCATTATACTTTCTGACAAATCTGCCACCGACAGTCCAGGTACCCAGGATGTGTATCCTTTTAGTTTGGTCACTTCATAAGCATTGTCAACCAGATTCATTCGCAGTTTCAGCATGCCCTGGGGAGAGGGGAGGCACCACAGGCTGGGGATTGAACTCCTGGCCCCTGTGTCTGCTTAAGCAGGCACTTTAATCCACTGAGCTATCTGACTGGCCTGTCAAACTCCTTTATAAAATCAAAGTAAGCTACTTCCTTCATCTATACCTTACTGTCATGATATCTGGCATATTACTATGTGTCTTGGATATGAAATAATATTTTATTTATCTATCTATCTATTTATTTATTTATTATCTTTTGCAGAACCAGGGATTGAACTCAGGTCCTTGCACTTGCCAGGGAAGTGCTTATTCTACTGAGCCATCTCCCTGGCCCCTGGAAAGAATATTTTAGAAAACAATATTACCTGACCTTTTTCATTTACATTCTTTTTTCTTCTTTTAGTCACACCTTACAATAAAGCATAACCAGTACATTTACCTAAAATATGCGATACAGATAAACTCAACTAATTCCTACTTGGTACCTCCACCTACAGTTCTGTAAGGGGTGTTTTGAAATTTTTGATAATAAGGAAGTCTGTTTCAGTATCATATCTGTCTCTCATACTCAGTCATGTTGTCTCAATTACTCTTCTCTCATTGCTGGGACAAATACCCAACACTCAAAATGAAGGAAGGAAAGGTTTGTTTAACTCACAGTTACTGGAGGTTTCAGTCCATACTCAGCTGACTCCAAGGTCATGAGGCACATGGCAGAGGGCAGCCTTTCATGGTTGCCAACAGCAGCAAAACAACAAGAAAAAAAAGTGAAGCATAACAGCAATGATGGCTATAGAGAGGAAGTCTGTCTCTCTGTCTCACTTATGTTACATCCAAGCTCTCTATGCCAGGCTGGGTGTAGCAATCATTCCCATAATCCCAGCAATACTCAGACCCATAATTCTAGCTTTGGATCATGAATTAATCACAAACTCTATAACTGTGCCTCAATGACTACATGAGGCTTTGGTTGAGAAAATACACAGAAACTGTAACACATGTTTAAAACCACAACTGTTCTGTGCTTTGTTCCCTAGATCCAACTCTATGTCAGATTAGAGAGCTAAAATATCATTTAAATCAGTATCAAAATTTGATGGTCCCAATGTAGCCAAGGCCATAATAAAAGAACTAAAAGTGTCATAAGTTCAGAAAGCAGCCAAAGTTTTAAGGTTCTTAGAATAATTATTGAACCCATGGCTCAGAAAAAAAAAACAAAGAATTAGATAAGATCTTTTTCAGAGGAGTATTTTCTCATGGAAGCTTATAAAGGCTATATTTGTATATTAAAATGTTTTCTCTAGTCGCTTCCAAATTCACCCGGTTCAAATGTATATATCTAGCTTTTGTCATGCTATTACTCCAACTGAGCATCAAGACAAATAGAAACATGACCTTCTTCCACAAAATGCTGTGGGGGATGTAGATGTCATTTCAAAAGCACAGTGTCAATAGTAAGGTGATAGTGAATCCTTTCAGGAAATACAAGAAAATAAAAAAAAAATCAACTAAGTTATAAAATCTTAACCACAGAGGATATAACAAACTATTTCAAGATAAAATGGTATGCAGGACAGTGCTATACCAGCAGGGTATTTGTGATTTATAATGCACACACGAACTAAAAGGTTAGAATGAAGAAGACCAAGTAGATTTAAAACAGGTACTGACCACCACTCACTATTAGTTTTTAATGAGTAATAGCCTCTATAAATCTCCACATAGATGATACTGATGTAGAAAATAGGCACCAATAGTAGGTACTATATTATAGAAACCACTGCAAAGATACAAAAACAGTGAAATGGCTGTATAGTACTGGGCTTACAAGCGTTGGGATCACCACAGAATTTTTAAGATATGAAAATTCTCTTATCCTTTCTGAGATCTAGTAAGTCAGAAATTTCAACATGAGTGCAAAATATTCTTGTTTAATCCTTTAATACTCTATGAAATTTTGATGTATTCTTAAGTTTTAGAATCACTGATTTAGGGATAAACTATAAATAAATTTACTTGTATGAACAAATCTTGCCTAATTGCTTAAGTTCGATATTCTACAGGGCTAAAAAAGGGATGCAACAAAATACATAAAATTCAGGGTCATAACCCTTGGGTAAGACACAAAACACCACTTACAGATATTTTTTAAAATCCAAATAAACAAAAGCAACAATGGCATAAAACAGGTCAAGATTAATTACTTAGCATTTTTATAGAGCTGAATGTTTACAATGTAGTTTTGGGGAAAGAAAAAAATCTTGTTTCCTAGGATTAGAGAA
>PVKA01005635.1:0-78071 GCA_004027165.1 Ctenomys sociabilis | reverse complement strand
TCAATTTTTCACTTATCAAAGAGAAATTAATATCAGTCCCTTGAAATTTCTTCCTAAAAATAGAAGGAATATTTCTAAATTCAAAGCAAATTTAATGAGGTCATCATCACCCCAATACCAAGCCATGGATCCTGTATTAATACTATATGCCAGAATCTATAAGAAACAGCTATGAACTCTCAAATAACAGTAAACAAATTCAACCACAGATTAAGAACAATGTATAACATGATTTGTGACATATGTCCCTGGGATACATGGAGGATTCAAGAAATGCAAATCTACTTGCCACATTTACGGAATGAAAATTTTTATTTTTGCTTATTTATTTATTTTTTGTATTTTAAGGAAGGGTCTACAGGGTGTTGAAGGTCTCACTACTCTAATCACTACTAGATAAGACTCGTAGTGATCTACCTGTTTGCAGCCTCACAAGACCTGTAATCCCAGGTCTTGTGAGTGTGTAAACATTCTCTCAGGCTTTTACAGAGCCCAACAACCGCACCACCACACCTAGTCTCAGTTGCCATCTCAGCATATCCTAGGGGCAGGGCCAGCACAGCAGGGCCAGGGAATCTGGTAAATTGAACCCCTAGCCCCTGTGCCTGCTTGCAGGCACTTTAATCTGCTGAGTTATTTGGCCGGCCTTCAGAATGAAATTAAAAAACAATTTTCTCAGCATTTGCAGGAAAAGCATTTGACAGTGTTCATACTTTCATGGTAAAAATTCTAAATAAACTTAGTATAATTGCAACTTACAGGACTGTAGTAAAGGTCATTTATGAAAAGTCCCCCATAGCATTCTATGGGGGAAAAATAAAAGACTTTTTTCTAAGGCTCAGTGTAACACAGATACTCACTATTTTCACTTCTATTCAACACAGTACTGGAATTATTAGACAGAAGAGTTAGATAGGAAGACATAAAAAATATTCAAATTTGAAAGATAGAAGTCAAATGGCCTCTATTTTCTTTGCCAAGATCTTCTTGTAGAAAGCCCAAAAGACATTTATAAAAATATTAAGGTAAATGATTTCAGTCATGTTAATACAAAATCAACACACAAACATGAATAATATTTGTGTTCACAAGAGATGATCCAAAAACAAATTAAGAAATCTTATTTACAATATCATCAAATTGAATAGAATAATTAGGAAAAATATGTGCACTGAAAATCTTTAATAAGTTGATAGCAAAGACACAAGTAAGCGGAGAAATATCTTGTATTTATTGCTTGGAAAGATCTATATTACTCATCTTAGGCATATACTTAGATAGCTAGGGTAAACTGAACTGCATATGTTGTAGGGTAATAATAAGATTCTCTTCTGGAGGTTAACAATCTAAGTTTGCAGACCAAAGATCACAGAAAAAGAAGGGCTACAAGGACAGCCAACATTCTGACCTTAGCCTTTCAAGGTCAGTGAAGACTCAGGACATAAGAGAACTTGAACTGTAACATCATCTAACACAGTTGTGTCCAAAATTTTTTGATCAAGGAGATTATGGGGCCACAGAGGAAAGTGATTGATGATCCAAAGTATGCCTAAGGTGAGTCACCTGGAGAGAAAACCTCTCAGGCTTTTGCAGAGAGGAAATTGGTCAAGAATTGGCCTTGTAGATCCTTTACCACAAGGCTGACACTGGCAAAGGATCTACAAAGTGTGGTATGGGGTTACAGGATAAATCCTGCGGGTATGTGACTGACCTTATCAGATACAAAAGTTCCATTTCTTGTTATATAAGTCTCTCTTTATCTCAGTTCTAACCATCCAGCAGAAAAGAATAAAAGTGAGGTATATAAAGTAAAGCCATATTAATAAGGTGAGCTGTGAAAGGCTCAAGTCAACAACTTCTTCAGGTAACCCACTACTATTATGGACTGCTGGACTGTGTTGGAGTGTTTTGCTGAATTCATGCACCTATAGTATTTAGATGCCAATGGAATACCCATATCTGACAGGACTAAACAATAAAAGGGGATGCAAAGGGAGGACCATTTTGTATTTGTATATAGAGAACAGTTAAGGTAATTATGCAGCTACTTTTGTGTAATTCTATGAGAAGAAAGATTTTTACAATAGTGTTTGGACAAGATATCCTGTCTACTTCTTGTACTATGGATAACTACTAAGAATATAACGATGTACAATGTATAAATTATTCAAGCTGTCCCATTTAAAAATAATAATAATGAAAAAAGTTAAATAGATTTTATTAAGCTTAGATAAAGTTGCTCCAACACATTTATGAAGACAAAACAAAAATAAGAGGAAACACTGCTCAATACAATTGAAATACTGGAAAAATATTTACAAGGAAAGACTCATTACAGTGGAACTACTTCCACATCTTAGGAGATGAATTAAACAAAAGGTACTATTATCGTGTTATAGTTCTAAGGATTTCATAATAATAAAGTTGCATACAATGAAGTAAAAAATATCTGCATTACTAAGATGTCCATATATTAACCAACCAAACTACAGATTCAACAGTATTTATCAAAATGTTAATTATAGATTTTCACAGAATTTGAGAGAATCAATCCTGAAGTCATATGGAACCACAAGTGAACATACATAAGCCTTGAGAAAGAAGAAGAAAACTGTTGGTATCACACTTCATGAGACTGAATTTTTCTACAAAATTTTTCAATCCTAAAGGGGGGACTTTCTGGAAATATGGTGAAGCAGTGGGCAGCAGCAAATCACTCTCTCCAAGATTAAGAGACCAGGCACTGGGGCATAGCAACTTGCAAAGAGAAAAAGGAAGGTGGATCCTTAAGACCTAAGAAAGTTCTGGAGAACTAGAGCCCATGAGGAGAGCAGGGTGGTTGACCTCAAGGCAGAAGAGAAAGGAGAAAAACTGTATTCTGTCTGACTCCTGGCTCACATTGTGAGAGAAGAACCCCAGCCTTCAGCAGTATCATGATGTTGGGGAATGCTGGAAGGCTCCTTGAAGAATCACACCAGTGTAGTTGAGAAGTAGATATTGTAGGCTGCAAGAGCTAGTTAGTGACTTCAATCAAAACATCACCAAAAACGTTTGATACAGTGGCTGACACTTTGGGGAGAGGCCACCTGAACTCAAAATTCTCAGTGTCTGGGAGAGGCATAAACCTGAGAGATGCCCAGATTCAGGGACCTGTAATAAAACTAGCAAGAAACAGCCATAATGTTGTGGGCTGAACAACTTAGGCCACAGGCCCACAGCCAGAGAATGTGATAAACCTGAACTTCTTCAGAGTTGACTTGACAACCCACCCTATTTGAACCAAAGCCTTGTTATGATTATACAATACTTATTGGTGCTGTCTGCTTCATTTGTCTATCATTGACAACAGAGACATGCCCTGAGATAAACTACAACGAAAGTGTAGACCCCAAGAGATAATCATAGACTTGAAATCACAGAAAAAAAGTTAAAGAAGAAAAAAATATGCCATACAACAGGAAGCTGGGAAAGTTAGTGGTAACTATGCTATCTTCAGGCAAAGTGGATTTCAAACTAATACTGATGAAGAGAAACAAAGTTCACTTCATGTGGAAGAGAGCAATCCAAGAGAAAGAGATAGAAATCATAAATATATATGAAAGAGATACCAGCATATCCAGCTATAAAAAGCTAATACTAATGAACTTGAAAAGTCCTATAAGCATCAATACAGTTGTAGTAGGTGAGCGCAATACCCGACTATCACAAATAGATCAAATAGACCAAGAAATCATCAACAAAGAAATATCAAAGCTTAACCAAACCACTGAACAAATGGACTTAGTAGATATCTTTAGAGTGTTCCACCTGACAACATCAGAATACAGGTTCTTCTCAGCTATACATGGGATATAATTTAAAACAGATTACATACTTGCTCATAGAACATGCTTAAGTAAATGAAAGAGTTTTGAAATTATCTCATGCATATAATTGAACCATACTTTAATAAAATTGGAAATGAATTGCTAAAGAAACCATAAAACTTGAAAAACACACTTCTAAATTAAATAAAAACCTCCTAAACAACCAATGGGGCAGAGATGAGATTAAAGAAGGAATTAGACAGACACTATAACTAAATGATGAGGTCAATACAAAATACCAGAACTTATGGGACACAATAATACCAGTCCTATGGTGAAAATTTATAAATGTAAATTCCCATATCAGAAAAACAGTGAGCTCAAATAACATAAATTTGAGCGTCAAGCTTCTAAAAAAAGAACACACTAAATGCAAAGTACATGTGGGAGAAGAAATTGTTAGATAGAAATTAATGAAATTTGCACTAAAAATAATACAAAGAATCAATTAATCAGGGAGTTCTTTCAAAGATTAAATAAAATAGAAAAACCTATAGCAAATGTATCACAAAGAGAAAGAAGAGAGTCAAATACCATGAAATTAGGAACATAAAGTATGCAATCACGTTGGATACTGTAGAAAACCAGATCATGAATAGCCGCTTTGTGAACATGTACTCTAATATCATGGAAAATGAAGAAGAAATAGGCAGATTCTTAGCTATGTGTGAATCACTAAAGTTGAATCAACAGGATATAAAAATTTTAAATATCCCAATAATAGTCAATGAAATTAAAGATGTACTTAAAAACCTAGCAACAAAAAGTCCAAGTTCTTAAGGGTTCAATGCTGAATTATACAAGAAATTTAGAGAAAATCTAATGCTGCTACTCCTTAAGCTCTCTAATGAAATTGCAAGGGAAGCAATCTAAAACTCATTCCTGAAATCAAGCATTAGCCTCTTACCAAAACTTAAAAAGGGTCCAATTAAAAAGAACCACAAGTCAATTTTCCTAATGAACATCAATGAAAAAATCTCCAATAAGATACTGGCATAGAGAATGCAGCAAATCGTTAAGAATATTATACAATATGATCAAGTAACATTCATCCCAGGGATGTAGGGATGATTTGATATGTACAATATAATAAATGTAATTTGCCATATTAATAGAACTAAGGACGAAAACCACACATAATCACCTGAATAGATCCAGAAAAAAATTTCACGAAGTGCAACAATACAGGTTAAAAGCCCTACGGAAGTTTGAAATAGATGGCTTTCATCTCAATCTGATAAAATCCATCTAAGGCAAACCAACATCCAATATCATACTTACTGTCCAAAAATAAAAGCTTTCACCCTAAATCAGGAAAAACTCAAGTATGTCCAGTATCATCATTTGTATTCAGGATAGTTCTGAAAATATTAGCCAGAACAATTAGACAATAGAAAGAAGTAAACCAAATGGAGATATAAAAAGAAGAAGTTAAATTGTCATTATTTGCTAATGACATAATATTCTACATAAAGACGTCAAAAATTCTACCCAAAAACTGGAAGAAAATCTTCGTGAAAAAAAAAATAGCCTCTTTAATAAATGATGCTGGAAAAACTTGCTTTCCAAATACCAAAGATTAAACACATATTCAGACACATAAATATGTGAATATTGTTCACAAAAAATACACGAATTAAGTATAAAGATGCCTCAGGCAGGAAATAGCTAGAGAGAGTGATTTTTATCTGTAAGACAGTTTGAACAATTAATAAATTGCATATTGTTGTCTTTGTAGTGGTTATTCATACTAAAAGATGCAGACATGATATCCTGTCCACAAACACTATTAGAACAAATCTTTCTATTCACTGAATTAAGAGAATATAGCTGTATACCTACCCTAATTATTTTGATTATACAGATACAAAGTGATTGCTCATTTGTATCCCATTTTTTTTTGTTTAGTTTTGTCAGAGAAGGGTATTCCATTGCCATTAAAATATTGTAGGTGCATGAATTCAGCAAAATAATTCAATATAGTCCAGTAGTCCAAAATAGTAGTAGGTTATCCATAGAACTGGCAATGTCAGAAGTTGTTGACTTGCGCCTTTTATAGCTCAGCATATTAATATGGCTTTACTTTTTATACATAGTTTTTATACTTTTCTGCTGGATGGCTAAGACCAAGATAAAGCAAGACCTATATAACAAGAAAATGTAACTTCTATATCTGATAAGGGCAGTCAAATCCCCTCAGGATTTACCCTGAAACCCTGTACCGCAGTTTGTGGATCCTTTGTCAGTGTCAGCCATATGGATGAGTCATGGCCATTGCTTGACCAATTTGCTCTGTGTGAAATTCTGAATGTTTTCTCACCATATGATTCTCCCCTTAGGCACACTCTATACCATCAATCACTTTGCTCTGTGGCCCCATAATCTCCTTGATCAAAAAATTTGGGACACAACTGAGTTACATAATGTTACAATATAGGTTCTCCTATTGCCTGAGTCTTAATTGACCTTGAAAGGCTAGGGCCAAAATGTTGGCTGACCTTAAAGCCCTTCCTTTGCTCCAATTTTGATCTGCAAACTTAGGTTCTTAACCCTCCAGAAGAGAAGCTTAATGGTATTGTTACCCTGTAACATAAGCAGTTGAGATTAACCTCACTGTTTGAACATCAAACATCTTAGACCTGACATGGAACAGGTATTTCCAAGCAAGTATTGATATGTGAAAGTTTAAATCCCTACAGAATGTGAAGAAAAGAAATAAAAAATTATAAAATAGGAATAAACACATACATATTTTGATACAGAAATTCACAAATCTAACCATATACAGCATTGTAGTAGGACAGTCCTATGACATTATTTTTTTCTTGTCTCTTGTTTTTATTTATTACCCTTTTTAAATATATTTTATTTTATTATTTTTTTTTGGCAGGACCAGGGATGGAACTCAGGCCCTTGCCTGAGGGATTGAACTCAGTGGAAGTGCTTATTCCACTGAGCCATCTCCCCAGCCCCTACACTTTTTTCTTCAAACAAACATTTACTTGAGAGACAGTATGGCAGCAATTGGTAAGACATGACAAGCAGTATGTACTTAGAGGACCACAATGACAGACATTCCAAGCATGATGCTAGTACACGTTGCTATCTTCAGTGCAGTTGGTTAGTTCTGATTAATGACACCATAATATTCATGTGCATTTGAAGAGATATGGAAATGATTTTCACTTTAATCTCAGGAGTATACTCTTAATAATATATCATCCCCTGAGTGCAAATAGATGTATATTAACCTAATAATTCACATTTCTTTCTTAACTTTCAACTAAATCCAATTCTTTTTAATGGATTTCAGGCAAACAAGTATGAGTTACCTTGCCTTCCTGCTCACAATAATCTTATAGTCTTAGAAAAGATAACATATATTATTTTGTGTTATAATTTGCACATGTAATAATTAGTACACAGTGGTTGAAACTTAATGGGTGACTATTGTTTCTATTAAATTTTCATTTACAATTACATATATTTACATAGAAATTTAGAAATCTAACCATTTGGTATCTATGTACAAAATAGTTAGCATGGTTATACAGCTACTTTCTGTTAATTCAATAAGAAGAAAGATTTGTACTAATAGTATTTGGATAGGATATCATGTTTGTATCTTGTAGTATGAATAACTACTATGAAGAAAACAATATAAAATGTATTAATTATTGTAACTGTCCCATTATCCTGTTTTGAAACTGTCTCACTGCTATTTCTTTCTCAATAAAGTAAATAAATAAATAAATAAATAAATAAATAAATAAATAAATAAATAGATTTTCATTGAAAAACAAAATCCCTGAGGCAGGTATATGCCCATGAGACTATGTATGGAAAAAACTTAAATGATTTTAGTCTTATGTCTTTTGTTCACTTACCATTTTCAGGGATATTTCCTAGTGAGATGTTTTACTGCAGCCCTGGGTATGCCTTGGATTCACCTGCAAAGTTTTATCTTATTGATATGTGGTCCCATGCATAAAGATTCAAATTTGGTAAATGTCAGGGATTTCCAAAGTGCACTGAATGGTGACAACTTCTCAGTTTCCAATCAGAAATGACAAGTCATAAACCCCAAGTTTCTGAAGATTTAGGAAATACAATGGAAGAATCTTGAGTATCTTTCAAAGAAGACAGGTATAACTTTTCTTAAAATAATGAAATTATTGTTTGTAATATCTCCAGAGCCACAAGTGAAAACATTTTATTGAATAAATCTCTTAATTAAGAACTAAACATTAGGACATTTTCACATTTTTTCTTAATTAAGTGTACCTTATATCAATAAAATATAACTGGACCTAGCAAGAATTTTAGTAAAAACATAATCTATAGGTAACAAAAGTAGTATAGATTACATATATTATAAACGAGTGCACTAAAATCATTCAAAATGAATACCTTACTGAATTTATAAATTAGAATATATAAATTCTTTTTATGTACAGTGAAGTTCCTGTTAAATTTTAGTTGAATTTTTATTAAATGACATTTGTTTCATGGATCTTAACGGGCAAAACATAACTTTAATCACTAGTTTATTGATTATCCTTATGATTTAACTCAATGAATACAAATGCTTTTATTTGTCACTTTTTTTCTTTTTGGAGGAGAAGGCAATTGCAAATTGAACTCTGGGCATTTCCTTTTTCCCCAAGCCCTGTTTATTTTTTTATTTCTCATTCTTTTTTCACAGTGCCTAAGTTGCTAAGTTTCCCAGGTTTGGCTTGAACTGAGAGCCTCCTGTCCTAACTTTTCCAGAGTATGAAAATTGTCTTTGTTTAGAAGGAAATATCTGGAAATAGTCTGATACTGGTTCAGTGATAAATGAACTAAAAATATCCCATAACTGAATATAAAATTGATATATAATAGATATGGCACATAAAAAAACTAGTAGTTTTCTATATGGTGAAATATAGAAGCAGACAGATATCTGCTTCATCCATACATAAGATAAATACCATATTGATTATGATCTTAATGTGGAAATCAATGGCTTGAATTTTTGAAGAGATGAATAAAGCTTTCTGACTTTTCTGTAAGGAGGAACTACTTAAACAAGATATGAAAACAAAAGTCACTTTTACATAACTTGCACAAACACTATGAAAATCAAGGTGGAATTTCCTCAAAAAGTTGGGATTAGAAGTCCCATATGACCCACCTATTCATTCCTCTTCTAGGTATTTTCCAGAAGAATGATAATATCATACCACAGCAATATGTGTGCACCCATATTTATAGCAGCACATTTGTCATAACTAAATCTTGGAAATAATCCAAAAGCCCATAAACTGAGGATTGGATAGATGTAGTATTTTTATACAATGGAGTACTGCTCAGCTATAAAGATAAACTTTTGTAGGCAAATAGATACAATTAGAGACCATACTAATAAGTGAAATAAATCAGACCCACATGGAAAAAATCTTACTTTTTCCCTAGTGTAAAAAACTGTAAGAGAAAATAAAATCTGAAAAGTACAGAAACTTCTCAAAAGGAAAGAAGAACTGGGATGGGGGAAAGGAAAAAAGAAAGAAAGAAGGAAAGGGAAAATATATATATGCACAAGATAGCTAAGATAATTATACTACTAATATCTATTGGTTTATTGAAAGAAACAGTAGATGATTAATTGTTCAATCAACTTTGCATGCCCAAATCCGGTAATCTGGACAAGTACTTTGAAAATGAAAATACGCAATATGACAACCATTGTTAGTTTCCTGTCAATTTGATTTAAAATTCTGTAGTTTTTTTTTTTTTGCTTTTTTAAAGAAAATATAAAATAGTAAAAAATAAAATTAAATATGATACAAATTTCATTAAAGAAATTAATAGTAATTCCACTGTGGTTGTTGTGTTGCATATTTTTATCTTTACATTAATTTTTTCCATTACCAGGTAGAAGTGTGAAAAAATTAGTCAAAAAAAGTTTTAAGAAATTAAAAAGGAAAAGAAAAACAAATTAAGCATTAACTGCTCCTTTCAGTACAGCAACAAAAATCAACAGTGCAATTATCCAAGCTACAGATATAGAATATAGCTGTGGTGTTTTTTATATATTTTTAAATTTTTCTTCTCTTTCAATACTAAAGGAAAGCAAAAATCATTTTAAAATTATGGATAATTTATGTGTAAAATTTAAAGACTTCAAGAACACAACAGAGTGAAAAGGTAAGAAGTTCTATTTGCAATGATGACTACTGAAAGAAATCCTATCTTAATCTAAATATATAGACTATTAGAAATGAATAAAGAAAATAACAGCTGAAGGGTGAACACATGACAAGATCAGCAATCCTTTCATAAGAAATTGAATCAAATTGAAATGAGTATGAAACATTAAAATGTTGAGCTAAAATTACCCACAAAATAGAATAACTAAAAATAGAGTACTAAGCATAGGTGTGAGAAAATGGGAAGCCATTCAGTTCAATTACTTTAAAAAATAATTTGCTATAACCTAGTAGTCTTGAAACTGCAGTTTCAATCACTCAGTAACTCTTCCTTAATGTATTCCCCTCCGTCCTTGCACATAAAAATGAGACTTGAAAATGACTACACTTAAGATTTGTATTTTAAAGAAAGACCAAACGAAACAAATATTTTAAAAATAATTTGTACTTATATAATGACTATTATTCCTCAGTGAAAAAATACAATAAAAGTACAGACAACTCAATAACATCAAAATATTGGAGTGAAATGAAAACACTGCAAAATTATAAATAAAAACAAAGGTATGTTTAAAACAAAGTCTAAGGTATTAAACTATTTTGATAGTGAGATGGGATTCAGAATTGTGGAAGAAAAACGTGATTTCAAATTCCATCTATAAAAAGTAATTACATCTATGTATTAAATTTGATGTTTACATAGATTTGTTTTCTGTTTATTCTTAATCCCTAAAATCATATTTTTACACTTTTTTGCATACATGATTTAAAACAGAAATATTCCATTCATCAAGCAAAGTAAGAATGGTGATGAGTTTGAAAGAGAGCAGAGAGGAGGTGGAAGTATTATAGTCACCTAAGTTAAGTAGAAATTAGTGTACAGTCAGAGAGGAACAGACTTTGAAGGAAAAAATAGTGGAAATAATAATGACATCATAATTGTGGCTCAATGTGCATTTCCATGAGACCAGGCCTCAAGTTAAAAACAGGATCAGGCCTACATGCCTCCCTGCGGGATGAGTAGTAACTTGAGCTTATACTATAATTGCTCACGCCTGGTCCAGTGAAGTCCATACGGACATTATTCACCTAGGTGGGTGACCAGAACGTCTACACCCATCTCTTCCTCATACTGCCTTTGTTCTTTCTACATGCCCTTGCTACGTAACCCACTCCCTTACTGGACAAATATTAACTAAGTGACTATTTTTAATCCCAGAAATGGACTACTGTTTGGCCCACATTATATCCATATCGTTTCTTGCTGTACGGATTATTCTTGACAAAGGGCCTCAGTGGCACCCCACTTCCAAGACTCCTCCTGTATCTGAAGAGTTTTCTTATTCCCCAATAAACCTTTCATGTTCTTCTTGTTTATTTTATTTTTATTTTTTTCTATTTTAGGGAAGAGTCTACAAGGTGTTCAGGGCCTCATTACTAGATCGGACTCATACTGATCTGCCTGTTTACATCCTCCCAAGAGCGGGGATTACAGATGCGCGCAACAGGCCCAGTCTCCATTGCCACCTTAGCGCACCGGTGGGGCGGGGCAGGCACAGCAGAACTGGAGATTGAATCCCCGGCCTCTGCTCCTGCTTGCAGGAACTTTAATCTGTTGAGCTATTTGGCCAGCCCTACCTTTCATTGTCCTTGGGAATTCATTCTTTGATTTCAGAGGACATGAGTTTGAAATATTTGATGTCTAGCATGTTGAGGATTATGTTTTGTCCTATATCAGAAGGATTATGAGTTGCAGCCCACTGCAAGAGGAAAGGTGGTATTGGCCTGAGCTATATAAAGGAAAATAAGGGATGTTAAAAGGGATAGGAAAAGACGATATAAAGACAGCTCCTAGAGATTTTTAGTTTTTGAAAAATTTATTTTGAACAAACTGTCATGGTCTCTCATGTACTTTCTTTTAAACAAGTTTATAAATTGAATCATATTTGATCCCTGGGCTTGCTATGCTGGCCCCACCCCCGGGGTGCACTGAGACCGTGATTGAGACTGGGCCTCAGAGTACAGCTGTAGTGTTTGTGGCACGCATCTGTAATCCCAGTACTTGAGAGGCTGTAAACATGAAGATCACTATGAGTCTGATCTGTGCAGTAAGACCCTGCACACCCTGTCCTTAAAAAGTATAAAAAATGAATCCTAATATATATAGAAAATAATTATATTAAAATGCTCAAGTCAGTGAGGTTTTGTGGAGGGAATAACTGGAAATCAAACTCAGAACCTCACTCAATTCAGTGAGTTTTAGAGTGAGCACACCTACAAACATTAAGGATTCTAGATCAAGAAGGTCATCAAAAGAACCTCAAAGCCCCCTGTATTGCTTTGTATGATCAATTTCATTCCTTCATGCCTTCAAATAATCACTATCTTGACTTCTTACATCATGAAATAGTATTTTTCCTTTTAGTCTTTATGTATCTGTGATAATAAAGTATGTATTTTTGGGGATTAGTTTTCCCCACAGCATTATGTTGTAAATTTCTTATATTTTACTGTGTACAGTATTACATAATTTTCATTGCTATGTAATATTCTATTATTTCTCATGTAACACTTGTTTATTCTGTGGTTGTAGAATATTGAGGCTGTTTTTTATATGGGTTTGTTATAAAGAAATCTGCTATTACATCTCCAATACACACACTTTCAAACATGCTTTTGTTGAGAATACTGTTATATGTACTTAAGTTTCACTTGCATAAACAATCACAGTTTTATAAACTAGTTGAGCTCATTTATACTATATCAGAAGTCTGTGAAATTCCTACTTGTTCCATTGCCTCATAATATTTTATATTGTCAATCTTTTAAACAATGTTCTGCTACTTGATATATACGGTTACATTATTGTAGGGTTTTTTTTTTGCGTAATTGGGGATTGAACTCATGTTATTGTAGGTTTTTTTTTCTTTTTTTTTGGTGGAACAGAGATTGAACTCAGTCCCTTGCACTTGCCAGGGAAGCACTTATTCCACTGAGCCATCTCTCTGGCCCCACTTATTGTAGTTTTAATGTGTACTGTATATCTGTGATAATGAAGGAGACAGAAAACCTTAATTTACCTTTGTTGAATATTTAGATATACCATTTGCAGCATGCTTAAAAATTTTCATTTCAGTGTTTTGTCTTTTCTTTGGGATTCATGGACTGCATGCAAGAAACTGGAAATCCTTTTAGAGAAATGTTAAAGAAGGAAATTATAATATTCAGTATGACAAAAAAAGAGACAGAAAAGGTAAAATGACTTTATTTTAGGATGTTTTTGTGCCATTCTTGGAAGAGTAGCAATCTGCCCGTACAAAATACCACTTTTTCTAAAAGCAAAACTATATTAATATTTGGACTCTAACATTACATAGAATTATAGTCCATTTTTCTAAATCTTCCCAAGCACATCAGAGAAGCCATGTGTCTGTCTGTTATTTGCGTTGGCTCTATTGTGTGGATTTGTATTATCTTTTATCTTATGAAAAGTAGAAATGGAAAAGAGTGGGGCAGGGAAGAGAGAGAGTCTCATTTAGCACTGTCTTCTGGACATGATTGCTGATTTCGGATATCATAGGAGCCACAACATGATAGATTTACAGCACTTTTCAGATTGCCTTTCTCCCCTTAAATTCTGCATGAGTAGAAACATGCTTGCTCGAAAATTGATTAAGACAATGGGAGTCGTCATTTAAATCTTTTCTTATTCCTTACTGAACTGAATATCGTTTATAGTTCTTGAGAAACTACTTGATGATGCCATAGCTACAGATACCTTGCAGAATTTCTAAAACACACAATCAAAGAGTTTCCTCTTCAGTATAACTGCAACTCAACATGGTATCCTCCTTACCTACAACCCTCTTGAACTTGGTTTTCTCTGCCTCATTTTTTTATACTTTTCTCATTCTGATTTCTCATATGAAAAGTGTTTACACCTGCAACATATAGGGAGGAGCCATACCCTGTACTCAATTAGGAAAAGAAGAAAGGCCAGTGGAAATTGAAATGGGTAGAGAACCAACACCATTAATTTCACATACAGCTTCTTAAAAATATTCCCTTTCTGAATACATGACTTTCCAATGTTAATTTTCTCCTTGAAGGAAGAATGTCTTAGGTCAAGCATGAAAAAGCCAGTCCTATATTAATACTGAAATTGTTTGTGCTGCAATTGTGTTTTTAACAAAATAGTCTGCAGAATGTCACTTTCTTCCTGAAAAGAGGAGAAAACACACTGGCTTTAAATTATTGCCTTTCATTCAGTATAAGCTATTAAAAAATTATACAAGATGCATAAGAAAAGGAAAGAAGAACAGAAGAATGCAGTGTGCTTTCATCTTGAATTCAATAAAGTTATCTGATAACAAGAGAGTACATATAGTATGTCATAATAATGAGGGAAATGCTGATGACAACAATCTTCAAAGACATACACTAATGACAGATATGTTTTCTTTTTTTTTTACATATTCCTTGGAGTAATGCAATTCCTGGAGAAGTGTTTTATTTTCTAAAGAATTATTAAAGAATGGTAGCAAATTGTTCCAAAGTTCCTTTGAGTGGAGTGGACATGTTGACTATTAATCATGATTATTTTTGACATAACCTTAGAGAAAAGAAAAGAATGTTTGAAGGGTGGGAAATGATTTCATTTATTTAGGGAGATAGATAGGTTTGACTCAATCTGTCATTTCTATGAATATATGCTCTAAAAGGCCTGATTCTAATGCTAGTTGAAAGAACCTGACAAGAGTAGTTACCCATCAGCAGTCCCCTTGGACATCACACATAGTTTGGGTCTGGTGGGCGAAGTGAGTAGGGTGGAAACAGTGTCTCTGCACTGAAAGTGCTAATACTATCTATCCAGCACTGGAAAAGAAAACTGAATGTGCCCAAATTACTTCAATTTAAGAATGTTGAAGTCTTTGTATTGGACTGTTTGTGAATTTTGAAATAATTAAGTATCAGGAAATTATTCTATGAATGGGCTCCACTCCAAAAGAGAAATAGAAATGTAAACACAAAGAATGACATTAGAAACCAGTTTCAAAATTACAGGCAAAAGTACTAGACCCAGACAAGCTACTCATTGCAAATATGATTAACTATACAGGAGGGTATAGATTAACAAGTAATTCTATCTATTTGGTTTTGAAATATCTTTATGTTGGCTAAGTGGACAAGAGAAAGAAAATATTCTAGACAAAAGAGAGTATGAGAAAGAAGTTGGTACATTAGAAAACTACAAGCAACTAAGTACTATTCTTAGAGGGTGAAGTGTCAGATATAATTAGGTACAGTGGGTAACCTCCTGCTGGGGCCCCAAGAATTCCAGTTAATGTTGGTTTGAAAAACATTAAAAATGAGGGATTCCTTTTGCAGTGCATTTGTGCTTCTAAGTCATGACTAAGTGGTGTCCTTCGATGAAATGCAATGGCAATGAACATGAAGATTTTAAGAGAATGAGGGCAGGAATACCAACTTGAGACCAAAAGATAATCAGTAAAACATATTCAAAATTTTCTGTTCAAAACATTTTCTGATATATTAAATAAATATATAAATAAAAAATAAATACATAAGCATTTGACAAATCAGTAGGAGTAAATAGTTAAGGGAAAGACACTGTGCCTCCTACAGTAAGAGATTCACCTATGCAGATTCAGCATTCTTATGGATATAAGAGAACAAGGGCAAGCCAAGATAGCTCAGCAGATTAAGCTCATACTTAGGCAGGCATAGGAAAGAGGTTCAATCTCTGGCACCACATATCTTGCTGGAGCCACACCCAGAAGTGCTGAGCCAACCACCTAGACGAGGTGTGGTGGTACATGCCTGTAATCACAGCACTGGGGAGGCTGAAATCAAGAGGATCATTAGGAATCTGAGCTGTATAATGAGACCCTATGCCAAATGCATAAAAAAGAGGAAAACAAGTTGCAGAAAAATTTTTCCAGGTTTCTAGGTTAACTCGCTTAGCAAAATTAAAGTCTTGGAGGCTGAGCTGCACTATATCCCTGACACCACGCCATCCCTATTCTTTAGCCAGTGCTTCTAGGTACCACAAGAAGGACAAATTATGCACACCCATGGACTGCAAGGATACACAGAGAGGCAGTTTACTTCTGTCAGGATCTTTGGATCACTAAGGTCAAGGGGTTGGAAAGAACAAGACCCTATCTGAAATAACTTTGGAAAGAGTGAGTAGAAAATTTGGAGCTCACCTGAGTTTCATGATGTTGCAGTACAGGTTCTCCTATGTCCTGAGTCTTTGCTGACCTTGAAAGGCTAGGGCCAAAATGTTGGCTGGCCTTGTGGCTCTTCTATTTCTCCAACTCTGACTTGTGATCTTAGGTTGTTAACCATCCAGAAGAAAAGCTGATTAGTATTCTGCAGCATATGCCATTCATTTTGCCTTATCTGACTCAATTGATTTTACTTGTTATACACTTCCTTTTGTATTTCTACTTTTCGCTTGTTATACTAGGGAGACTATACGATATTTACACATGTGTGTCTGGTTTATTTCACTTACGAGTATATGTTGAAGTGGCATCCACTTCAGTATAAGTGCTTCAAACTTATCATTCTTAATAGCTGAGTAATAGTCCATTATATAGAAATACCACATCTTTTTCAACCATTCCTCATGTGATGGACATCTTGGTTGTTTCCAAGATTTTGCTATCACACATTGTGCTGCTATAAACATAGGTACACATATATCTCTATGATACAATATATCCAGATCCTTTGGGAAAATTCCCAGTAGGGGGATAGCTGGCTTCAATGGGAAAAGCAGAAATACAAAAGGAAACGTGCAACAATTAAAATCAATTGAGTCAGATAAGGCAAAGTGAATGGCATATGCTGCAGGACACAAATCAGCTTTTCTTCTGGATGGTTAACAACCTAAGATCACAAGTCAGAGTTGGAGAAATAGAAGAGTCACAAGGCCAGCCAACATTTTGGACCTAGCCTTTCAAGGTCAGCAAAGACTCAGGACATAAGAGAACCTGTACTGCAACATCATGAAACTCAGTTGAGCTCCACATTTTCTGAACAAGGAGATTATGGAGCCACAGAGGAAAGAGACTGAAGTTCTATAGTGTGCCTGGGGAGAGTCATATGAAGAGAAAACTTTCTCTCAAGCTTTTACAGAGAGCAAAGTGGTCAAGCATTGGCCGTGACTCATCCACATGAATGACACAGACAAAGGAACTACAGAATAATACACAGGACTACAAGATAAACCCTGAGAGGACTTCAATGACCACCTAGGAAATATAAAGTTCTTGTGTTGGTATATAAGTCTTGATCTACCTAGGTCTTAACCATCCAACAGAAAAGTATAAAAATGAAGTATACATCGTGAGCCCATAATATTAAGCTGAGCTGTAAATGGATATGGTCGACAATTTCTTTGAATAACTCACTATGGTTGTAGAATGCTAGACTGTGTTGGATTGTGGTGTCGAGTTCAAGCACCTAAGGTAGTTGAATGTCAATGGAGTGCCCACTTTTGACAGGTGTAGACAAAGGAAGGGTTGTAGAAAGAAAAAATCAGGATGTGTGTGTATAGACAGTACAGTTGGGATAGATAACGCTGTGCTTCTACATAATTCTATGGGAGGCAAGATCTGCACTAATGGTGGTTGGACAGGATATTATGTCGGCTTCTAGTACTATGGTCATCTACTAGGTAAATAATTATTGAATTTTTGATATAATTCAGGTATAAAAATAAGATAAGTAAGCAACTACACTCTTAATTCACTGATAAGAGATATCTGCTAAAATAATATCTGTAAATATAATATCATATATGCACCTTGTACAATACCAAAACGTTATGAATTAGTTTGCAATGTATTAATTCATCGACTCTGTATGGTTAAGGTGTCTTGAAACTGTCTGATTGACATTTGTATTTTAATAAAATAAAAATAAATGAAAAAAAAAGAGTGAGTAGAGACATTTAGAACTAAAAGTTGCAGACTTTCCAGATGACTTCCAATGCATCAAGTCAGTGAGTAGATGCTGGCATTTATTTCCACATGTAGAAGAAAAGTGCAATAAAATTTATGCCTGATTGAAAACTACTTCTCCAGGGTTTTTATCATGATAATATGATATAATACATTTTAATAATTTGAAGAATGCCTGGCACAAATCAAATGCTCGTGTGGAATAGTGTATATCATCTTATTTTGCCTCCTACCATTATTCTTTAGCTGTTTCTAAGAGTTTAGACTCAAAATAAGACATATTATTGGTGTGTGCTGGTCATAACGATGCAATTTTTTAAATATATCAAATTAAAACAACAAGGGGCCAGGGGGATGGCTCAGTGGAATAAGCGCTTTCCTGGCAAGTGCAAGGGCCTGAGTTCAAATCCCCTGTACCGCAAAAAAAAAAAAAAAAAAAATTAAAAGAACAAGTCAAATAACAGGCAACTGAAATAGACCCTTTTCAAAAGTAGCAAATACATGAAAAATGTTTAACTTCCCACCATTAGAGAAATTCAAATTTAAAAAGCCCTGAAATTGTACATTCCTCAGAAAGAATGGCTATCATCATGAAATAAATAATAAAAAATGTTGGTGAATCTGTGCAAAAAAAAAAAAAAAACCCTTCTGCATTGCTGGTGAGAATATAAACTTGCACAACCATTATGAAAATCAGTATGAAGCCAGGGATATAACTCAATGACATAAGCATCTGCTTAGCAAGCACAAGGTCCAGAGTTCCATCCTCAGTACCTCAAACATATATAAATAAATAAATAAATAAAATAATAAAATAATTCTGAAGATTACTCAAAAAACTGAAACTAGCAGTGGTGAGATAGCTCAGGGGACTAAGTGCCTGCCTAAGCAAGTGCAGGGACCTGGGTTCCTTCCCCAGCACTGCATGATGGGCCGGCCCAGCTCTGAGGAATGCTGAGCCCACCACTGACCCCGGGCACGGTGGTGTGTGCCTATAATCCTAGTGCTAGGGAAGTTAACAACAAGAGGTTTAAAAGGCTGAGCTGCACACTGAGACCCTATACCAAATATGTAAAAAAAAATACCTGAAACTATTAATTCCATTTGAGGAACAACCCAGTTATTCCTCTTTTAGCTATCTTTCCAAAAGTGTTAAAGAAATCATATCACTGTGATGCATGGATAGCCATCTTTACAGCAGCACAATTCAACATAGCTAAAGCTTGGAAATGGTGCATATGGCCATCAGCAGGTGAGTGGAAAAAGAGCATGTGCTATTCACACACAGTGGAGTACCACTGTGCTAAGGAGAAGGATAAATTTGAGTAATTTGTAAGAAAATGGATATACCTCGAGAAAATACTATGAAGTGAAATGAATCCGACACACAGACTTAAATATCCCAAGGTTTCTCTTATAGGATAAAATCAAAATACAGAAAAAAATTGAAGAGCAAAGTACAGGATAGATGACAGAAACATGGAAGATAAAACTTCTGCAAACGGGAAGGAGACCAAGGGATAGATGTAGAAAAGAGGGAGGAAAAGGTAAAAAGACATCTTACATACATGCACCAAGTTTTGAAGAGGAATGGAAAAATGTGCTAAAAAAATGTACTGCTAATTTTTTTTTAAATTAAAGTTTTATATTAAATAATCTATACCTTAATTCCAAAGTTACACTTAATAAAAGTATGAAGGCATCCTCTAAGACTTAAAGGAATGATATAGTGGCAGGAAGCAATATCCAAATTAATAACAGCATTAGGGTTGTCAATTTTTGAGAGAGGGAAGCATATCAGTGGTCTAAAACCAAATCTGTAAGAGCCCATACAACTGTGGGACTTGGAAAGAAAAAAGGAGAATTTTGTTTCGGTTTTTGTATTTTAGAGAAAGATCTACAGGGTATTCAGAGTCTCACTGCTAGATCGGACTCCTAGTGATTCATCTGTTTATAGCCTCCCAATTACTGGGATTACAGGCGTGCTACCCAGCCCACTCCAGTCTCAATAGTCACCTCAGTGCACCCTGGGAAAAGGGAAGGCTCAGGCCTGGGGAAAGAGCCCCTGTCCTTGCACCTGTTCTCAAGCACTTTAATCCACTGAGCTATTTGGCTGGCCCTGAGAATTTGATAGATGCATTAGAAGCACAAGTGATGGGATTTGATGACAAAAAGTAGACATAAATTTTGTAAAAGGAAGCAGTTTAGGTTAGTTCTAACTTGCTCCTCTGTAGCACAAGGGGTATGACAGGGAGAAAATCAGCTAAATGCCTCTTACAGATGGAGGCATTGTTAGAGGCCTTGCAAATTACCATAGAAACACATGTCAAGCCCAGATGTGTACATTTTCTCATCATGGTCTAGAAATGAATTTTATGACACTGTAGGGCTTTTTCCTTTGTTAATATATGAAAATATGTTTAATTACCATTTCTATCAAGTTATGAAAAAACTTTAATGGTGAATCAATGCTACCAAACATATGACAGCACTCTCCAGATAATGTATGTTTGGATAAAAAGAGAAGGCAAAATAAACAATTCAAGTCAAATATACTAAATGATGCCTCAAAAAATAATTTAAAATGCTAAAAGAATGTGATAGAGATTTTTCTGTAAGGTGTCCTTCCCCATGAATTCATTTATCACAATAACAATTTTAAACATATTTGTTTTAGGGACTATTTGTTATTAATGAAAAGAAACCCTTTTATAGATATTTGGGTAAAAATGAGAGTAGTGCACCCACACAAAGCACCTCTTAGAATCTGATTACTGAAGGATAGCATGTCTTCACAGGCTAAAACAAAGTTTCACAACCTGTTTTACCTTCAAGTTTTGATAAGTGCATGTGCACCAAAGCCTGCCTCTTAAGGAATTCCTTTAGAATTAAATAAATGTAACACTGTACCTGCAGTACTATAAGCCGTTGGAACTGCACCACTGACACGTGTGAAATGTTTCATCACCTGATTCAATGTGCAATAATTTTAGGAGTCATTGACAGCAGCCATCTTGTTTAGTATTTATTAGTATTTCTCATTAGTCCTTTGTTAAAATCATAGCTGTCTTCAAATTTCACACTTCTGGCCTTTCAAGGAAAGACCAGGCTGTGATATTAGCATTAACACTGCTGTTAATTTGAAGCTTTCATCTTACACAGCTCACATGTGTAAGATATATTTGTGCACAGATGTGTCAGCCCAATGGCCAGAGGACAACAAATCCTACTATTTTCCTTGTTATTTAAATATCTTTAATTCTTATCTCTGATGGCTTCCCCTGTCACCTCATGAGTAATTAGGGCTAATACTAGATACAGTAAAATCCAGCTTCCCATTTATCATGCTAATTGCAGCTTAATGAGCAGAAGCCTGAGGCTTGACGACTGGTCTACCTTGAGTCCTATTGGAGTAGAGTTTATTATGGTAATTAATACAGCCTACAATAATTATGTTGCTTTACCAGATAGATGCTATATTTACCATAAAGAGTCACTGTCCTAAAACTTTTGTGTATTTAAAGAATAGTTCAGAAAATCATGCTTTGTAGAAGTTTATTTTTAGAGTACAACTGGCTAAATCGTTTGTGGATTCCAGGTAACCTGAAGTTGTGAGACTTCCTGTTCAAACAGCACAAAGAAGGTGTCATAAATGTACTGACATATAAAGCTTTGTCCTTTCTTCCACATATTGCATTCACATTGCTCACATGTATGCTTTATTGTTCCTTTGGACTTACAAAATACCAGTTCAAAGATAAAGTTATTAAGAATTTAAAGATGGAAACAGCAAGAAACTCTTCTGATTGTGTAATTAGGTGTGAAAGCACAGATTACTTATACTTCTCTAAAGACAGCCCTGACTCTGAGAGCCAAACTCTAAAAGACAAACCAATTTTAGAGTTGAGGCTGAGCTGATCTCAAGCCAGATTTACAATGCAGTAAAGTACGAAAGACACAAAATTGAAACAACAGATAAACAATGTTGAGGAAAACAGGAGGGCAACCAAACAATAGAAGTGAACTGGTAATGAGAAGGAATTACTTTCTGAGTCAAGAAGTTCTTCATATGTTTCCTGCAATGAGAAGAAATAAATGCAAGACATGGTCCATCCTATCAAAGGTATTAGGAGGGAGCAACAGAACTAAAATAAGAAAATGATGTATACTTTAGATTACCTATGTATGTACTTACCAATTCTACAAACATACTTGCATAATGCAACTGACTAAGAGCATAGTTTTCTAGATGTTCCTCCCTTATGAAAGTTTTCAAAAGGGATGGGGAGATAGCTTAGTAGCATAAGTAGCTGCCTGGCAAGTGCAAGGTCCTGAGTTCAATCTCCTAGATGAAAAAAAATAAGAAAGATAAAAAGTATTGTACAATGCATGTGAACAAACATTTTCCAAAATATACTGAAAAAGATAGTGTTATGCCAAAATTACATTTCAATTTTTTGCTTATATTTTTGATAATCATTTTTACTAGTCAATAGGCAAGTTTGTACGACTTACTTCATTATTCCCATGCACAAATGGTGGTCAGTAAATTCATATACATACCATTATATGTACTCTACACTTTATAATGCTTCACTAATAGTCTTCTTGGGAATCTGTTCTGTTTCTGAACATTTATTGAAATCAGAACACTGACAGCACTGTACCCATAGTATAAGTGCAGAACACCAATAATAGCTTAGCAAATGCTCAGTTGCAGGACTATTCTTTAATTTCATGAAGTAGCTCACGATTTCAGTGGGGAAGCAATATCTTCTTGTCACAACACTACTTATAATAATAGTAACTTAATCTTGCAGAATCCTTTGTGATTGCCCTACTCTCCATAAAGTAATGTAGAATATCATTTCATTTTAAGTGAGTTCTTTGTCAGTTTCTTTGAAAAGTGAATTGTAAAGAAAAACTCTATATCCAATAATTTTTTGATGGTTAAATGGCTAAATAGAGAAAGATATTTATTTACTCACTCAACAGATATGTATCAAGTGCCTAAACAGTGTTAAACTGAAGAAATACAGCATTGAATAAGATAATGTCAGTACGTTTGAAATGCTGGAGTGTCCTTCTCAAGGTGGTTTCTATGTTCTCTGGTCTAAGTAAAGAATTGGTTATGATATGAACAAATGATAGCAAAGTTTTATTGAAGATACAAAAAGAAACAGGCTCTACATAGCAGCTTTGGTTCGAGCAAGCATAGGAAAGAAACACCTTCTAAATCATTTGGGCAGCCACCATGGAAGAAGGAACACAGTGGCCAAAATTTCACTGTTTCCTGTGTTTTTGAATCAACCACTCTCGGGGCTAACATCAGGTCTAGATTATCCCACTGAAAGCCTGTGCAAGGTGTCAGGAATGGTCTACATGCAGGGCTTTGGGAACCGCCCTGAGCACATATTCCAAGATCTTGTCATGCCTCCTTTCCCAGCCAATTTTAGCCACACCCTGCCTCTCTGTCTCAACAAGGATATTCTCTCTCCTTATAGAATTTGTAGACTGTTAGACTTTGAAAATAATGCTCAGTACTGCTCATTTCATTCAGATCCACATGCCTGTGCCTTAAGAATTATCTTGAATTTGAAGATAGGATTGAATTGAAACTGAGTCTTAGAGTAACTTGTATAGTCTTAACCCATTTCCAACAATTTATAATTTTAAGTGAATTCTACATTAGTGACAAGGACGATAAGATAATAGGAAGAAAAATATGCTGATAAAGTTCTAAATTTGACTTAGTTTGGTAAGTATAAAAAGTGAAGCATAGTTAATAAAGCAAAAAGCCAAAGATTTCCTCTTAACTCCTAGTTATTATAGATCATCATTAGAGAGGAGACATGCTGATCCCTGTGTTGGATTAAGAGCCTGGGCATTTGTCTCACTGACCTCAGACAAAGTAAAAGCACCAGGCAATAAAAACAAAAAATGGAGTAAAAGGAAGTACTATATACTCTTTCATCTGGGCAGGGGAATTAAAAAGAGGAAGCACTTAAATTGTAGAGGAAAATGTGAAAGGAAAGGATGTGCTCTTTTCTTTCCCTTGACAGTCCTGCCCTTTGAGAACAAGCTGGTAACTCCTGGGTCACCAGGCTTAATCATTCCTCTTTTCAAATATAGGAGCTTCCTATTAAAAGGGAGATGGAGTAGGAAGAGCCATTAATTTTAGGAGAGAGAAGAAAAGAGAAAGAAAATATTTTTCATATTGAGAAAAAGAAACAACTTCAACTAGGGAGTGCTATTCAGGAAAGTATTTGCCTTCCTTCATTATTTTTATTTTATTTATTTTTTTTAGGGCAGAACCAGAGACTGAACTCAGGCCCTTGCACTTGGCAGGCAAGCACTTACTCTACTAAGCCATCTCCCTGATCCTCTTTTTATTTTAAACATTGTGAAAGTAAATTATTTTAGGAGGTTCAAAAACTAGTGGGGTATAGGCTTTGCAATATATAATTTTAATCTGAGAAGTTTTATTCTATTATAGGATATATAAATACTTTGGGCTATTTAAGAATATGTGAGTAAATATCTGAAATGTTTAAAAGAATAAACATGACTACTGTTGTCAGAAAAATATATACTAATGACACCATGAGTTTTCAAACAATTTTCCTAAAATCCCATCCATTACTTATGGTTTTGAAATATAGATAAAATATAAATGCATCTCAAATTTTTATTGATATAGGAGCATGAAACTTCCAACTTGAAAGATACATGGAATGAGGTAGGTGTTCTCTAAAACTGAAGAATGAATTTTAGGAACAACAGAGGTTACTAGCAGAATATATTTATTGGGGAAAGATAGCTTTTTTCCAAGAGAGAGACAGAAGGAGACCTGAGTGGGTTGCCCAGGAATCTGTCCTTTCTATGGATTCCTATAGAGCAAAACCATGAGGTGAGGTGGGTCTAAAGTAGAAAACATGGGAACTGGCACATGAGGTGGGACAAAACCAATAAGATTACAAGTACAGTTGCTCAGGTAAGTTTGATTAAATCAGGATCAAATTGGGAAGCAAGTCACCTAGCAAGCAGACATGAATATGGAATAGGGTTGTTTCTGTCTCTTCCAAAGTTGCAAGGTCATGTGACTCACTTTCCCATTTGGTACTGGATTTAATCAATTTTACCTGAGCAATGGTGCTTGTAATCTCGTTGGTTGGCTGTGGCTTTGTCCCACCTCATGTCCACCTAAGTGAGTTCCCATGTCTTCTCCATCACCTTAGACCTGCCTTACCACATGGTTTTCCTCTATAAAAGTCCCTGGAAAAGACAGCTTCCCGAGGACAACCTGCTTGTCTCCCCTTCTGTCCCTCTCTCAGACAGGAGCTTTCTTTTCCTCAATAAATCTATTTCCTTCATAAAAAGATTGCAAGGTCATGTTGTTTTCCATATTGTCTCCACGAGGGCCTAGCTTTCTCTGATGGCCTATAGTACTTCTATCTAACTTAGCTGCCTACAACATTAGGAGACTTTTATTGTAACGATCTTTGCCTTGACTTCCTGACAGAGCTTCAAAACTTCTTGGAATTTCCTAAATGAGATAAAATCTTTTGTTATAATGAAGTCACTCCTAATAAAGCATGTATAATTTCATGAGTGCATCTGGTCCCCAGCAAGACCAAGTCATGATTAGAGGCTTAGAATTATTTTACCCCAATCCCAACTTCTTCCAGAGGACAATGAATTAATCAACTTGTTCCTGGTAATGAAACCTCCACAAAAACCCAAATATACAGGGCTGTGGAAATAGCTTAGTAGAATAAGTGCTTGCCTGGCAAGTGCAAAGGCCTGAGTTCAATCCCCAGTTCTGAAAGAAAGAAAGAAAGAAAGAAAGAAAGAAAGAAAGAAAGGAAGGAAGGAAGGAAGGAAGGAAGGAAGGAAGGAAGGAAGGAAGGAAGGAAGGAAGGAAGGAAGGGAGAAAGAAAAAAATATATATATTTGATGGCTTTTAGCTGATGAACATTTGGAAGTGTTGGGAAGGTGGGACTACCCTCATACCTTGTGTGTCTTTCTATTCTGTTTGGCTATATTTGACTTGCATCCAGTATTCAAACCAATAATAATAAGTAAGTACTTTTCTGATATTTGTGAACCATTCTAATAAATCAGTAAGCCTAAACCTGAAAATTACAGCTGGTTGGGTGGAAGCATAAGTGGCTATGTAAGACTTCTGCCTGGCCTCTGGAGTAGTCAGTTTCAAGGAGTGTTAGAACTGAGTTGAATTTAAAGTCACCTACTTGGTGTTAGACTTGGAGAACTTGTTGCTGTTATGAAAAACCCACATACATTTAGTGTCAGGATAACATTGGTAAAATCAGTTCTGATGGCTCTTTTAGGAATTTATTTCACTGTAATAAAACACAAATCACTATCAGCTGCTATTAATAATCTTAATGTGAAAACAATCACTTTTAGTAATTTGCCAGATGCTTAGTGTGGGTGAAACAGGAGGAAAATTTAGTTCACATAATTGGCCCTAGGTCACTGGATTCTATATCTTTAAGGAGAAAACTTTGAAAACAAAATTTAACAAATGTAGAGGAGATAACACAATATAAAGTGTATTGGATTTTCACTGTATACATTTCCAACAAAATCTTGGTAGAGTCTCTTTTTTATCTTACTTATGTCAGGTTTTATTGGCTATTTTGCCAGTGTTAGTGAGGCAAAGAAGCAGAAAAAAACAGGAGGAGGGAGCCTTTATTAACTCTGAAGACATGAAGAGGATCATGGTCAGGGAGATGGGAAGAGCCTATGACCTGAGACAGGGAGGATGAGACTTTTTGGACTTTTGCTAAGGATAGAACTTGAGCGGCAGATTCAGTGACAAGGACATAATTGCAGGCTTCTTTGTGTGCAACGGAGAGGTAAAAGGAAGTTGTATCCAGGATTGGACTTCTAACATCAGAAATGAATTATACACATTGCTGCTGTTATAGGCAGCTGTGATAGACAGAAATATTGTAGGCAGTCAGACAGAGCTAGGCCCTATGGAAGACAAGATGTCTTGCAATCTGGGAGAAATGGGTGTTTCCACTGTGGGCTAGACCAAACAAGAAAGACCAAACAAATGATTACCTCCCTAAAGATAAGCTTCTGGGATTGATCAACGCCTTGAGGAAGCCAGGAAGAGTCATTAATCCAACCCCTATGAGAGGTTCCTCTTCTATATTCAAGCCTGTGTGCTATGTAACTCAATTCCCCATTTGGTTCTGGATGTAATCAATTTTACCTCAGGAATTGTACTTGTAGTATTATTGGTTGACCATAGTTTTGTCCCAGCTCATGTGCCACTTCACATGTTTTTCACCTTATACTCACCTCACCTTATGGTTTTTCTCTATAAAAATCCCTGGAAATGGAAGATTGCTGGGCACCCTACTCAAGTCTCCCTTCTGTCCCTCTCTCAGATAGAAGCTTTCTTTCCTTCAATATATTTTGTTCTTAACCTCTGTTGTTTTTGAAATTCATTCTTCAGTTTTAGAGAACATGAACTCGGACCACATATTTTTCAGGTTGGAAGTTTCATTCCCCTATATCACTATTTTCAGATATACCTTAGAGTGTGTGTTCCATAGATAAAGATCTGAGAAAGCTTTTGTGATCTTGGTTTTGTCATGAGACAACATGTGTGGAGTTTAGTTGGTTTACTTCCTTGGAATTTCCATCTTTCTTATTGCAAGAGATAAAAGCAAACCTAGTCATATAGCTGGCGTGGTGGCTCATGCCTGTAATCCCAGCACTCGGGAGGCTGAGGCAGGAGGATTGTGGTGAGTTCAAGACCAGCTTGAGCTACAAAGTGAGCTTAAGGCCAGCCTGAACTGCATATTGAGACCCTGTCTCAAAAAGACTAAATAAATAAATCTAGTCATACCATAGCTTTATTGATTTTGATAAATAAAACTCATCAGCAGTTTGATAGTGGTAAGTATTTGATAGTGGTAAAGTTAGTAATGAGCAAACTATAATATCAATGTTTATTTCTTCATGTAACAAAAATTTTCACAAAGAGCTATGCTTATTTTTAAATTGAGTTATACTGTTATTAAACTAGGAAATTTTGAAATATGAGCCTTTCAATTGATTTAAATTTAAATTATTATGAATCAAAATTTAAAGATATCACTTTCATTTAGCTCAAATCTGGTATGTATGTATATATGTAGACTGGGAAATGGAATTATTAAAGCACTTCTCCCTGTAAAATTTACAGTTCTTATATAAAATGGTATTAAACCAGATGCCATGTCACACACCTATAATCATAACTTTCTGGGAGGCTGAGGTAGGAAGAACATAAGCTCAACCACTTCTTGGGGAACTTAGTGGCTTAACAGGACTCTGTCTCAAAAAAATACAATCAAATCAAATTAAATTAAAAATCTGAGCATACAGCTCAGTGTGAGGGTCCAGGGTTCTGTCTCCAGTACAACACACACAAAAGTAAATGTTAGAAGATTCTCTGATTTTTCTGATGGTGATGATAATTATCCTGATGCTTTCACTGTAATACAATCTGTATTTGTGTATGTGCAACTTTTAATAGGGTTTTCTATCCTGATGCCCTAAAAACATTTAGGTACCCCTAGCAGAGCTGTTTGGTTTTAATAAAATTAATCACATAGAATATATATACCTAGACTTTTTTGGGCAATGCTTAAGAGCATATCTTCCAAGCTACTTGCTTTTCTAAGTGTTTGCTTTTAATCTAATTTATCCTCTTAGTCTCAGTAGGAAAGGAGAGAATTTCAGTGAAATATATCCTCAGTCTCTTATTGGGTCCCTAATGAAATTTGTACTCAGAAAAGCTTAGTCTTCTGGAAAATTTTAGCACTGAAAAGAAATACTTGACTCTAGTTATTTTTAAAAACAAAATAAAATGCTTCTAGTGAACAATTCCAAGTCACAGAGTTGAAGTACATTCCAGTAATAATCCCTAAAGATAAATTAAAGTGCTTTGTTTTGTCTGTAATTATTTTTTTGGATAATCTCATAGTGTCTCATATGGGAGACTATGATGAGTTTTTTCTATTAAATTTGTTCTAGTTCTGCATTAATGCTTTGTAGGATTACAGCTGTCTTTTTGGGTAGACTTATACACAGTTTCCAGCTGACATGGTAGTGAGCAGAAGCCAATGAACTAAAGTCAAAGTTATATAGGGGAAAAAATAAAACTCCCAACCTGAAAGGTACCTGGGATATGTTCATGCTCTCTAAAACAGAATAATGAATTTTAGGAACAAATGGAGGTTAAGAGCAGAATATATTTATTGGGGGAATGAAAGGTCCTTTTCTAGAGAGGGACAGAAGAGGGGTCAAATGGTTAAGTCCCTGGGAAACTGACTCTGCTAGGGACTTTTATAGTGTAAAACCATGTGGTGAGGCTGGCCTCCAGTGTTGGAAAACATGGGAACTTGCTTAGATGGGCATGAGGTGGGACAAAGATATGGTCAACCAATGAGATTATAAGCACCATTGCTCAGGTAAAATTGATTAAATCCAGTACCAAATGAGGAAATGAATTTTCAGCACAACTGGCACTGGTTTGAAGTTGTTGACTTGAGTCACATAGCAAGGAGCCATGAATAGAGGACAGGGTCTCTCCCTGTTTGGGGGGGGGGTTGGGTGAGTGCCTCATTTGGACACTTTCAAAGTGATTGACACATATTTAGAATATTAGTCCCTGATGCCCATCTCTAGGGATGTAGCTGTGTTTCCTCTGTTCTCTTGAGGCCTGGCCCATATGGGAGCGTCTGTATCTTCCAAGTTGCAAAATCACCTTGTCATCCATCTGGTCTTCCTGAGGACCTGGCCCTGTCTGACTGCCTATAATAGTTTTATCTAATTCAGCTGCCTACAACAAAAGCAGAACAGCATAATTACACTCATGGATTTGCTGCTTTTTACACATTTTGTCTTCCAAAGCAACTATGTGCCAATCTTGAGAATTACTTGTGTTAACTCTTTATATCTAAAGTTATTAAAATTATGGCCCCTGGACTGGAGCTGTTGCAACAAACAATAGAAGAAAATATGATGCTAATAGTCATACAGCAAAGTCAAAGACCAGAAAAAAATATTTGAGAACACTGAAGGTATTAATGTAATTCAGAGGCTAAAGTAGGATGATGGCCTAGGAAGGACTTGGAATGGAACAGAAAGGCAACAACTGTATAAGGACTGAAAGATGGTAGGGAAAGTTGCAGAATCCACACATGTATAGAGGTGCCTTGGTTCACAAACTTTATTCCTTTTTCAATTCTGGAAAAGATGGCCCCATTGCTGTTTGTGTGGGAAAGACAGCTGCAGTCCTGTTAATCGCCCAATACAGAGTTTGCACACAAAACTAAAAGTTTTCCAAACACTTCAAAAGCATTCATAAAGGGAGGCACATTAGCATTGCACAGCATCAGGAGAGTGGAAGGAGCAGGAAGCAGAAGGCATGTTAACAATGCAAGTGAAATCTGAGGTTAGAGATAAGGCTGTAGGAATGCAGGCTCTGAGAAAAACAGAAGGTGTTGACTCCTTAACAGAAGGAATAAGACAGCCAGTGGCCCCACTTGCCAACTCGAGAGGGCTTGGTGTCTTCCCTATTTCTGGCAATTCATGTGCCTCAATAATAATAATAAATGCCAGTTTGTTTGAAACTATACAAAATGGCCATAAAAGGTAAAAAGGGATTAAACCCTACATTTAAGAGATATCTAACTTGTCTTTTTCATAGTCATCCTGTTGATATTATTATTTGACCCATATATACTTAATTGTTTCCTTGCCTTTGTCTTCTTCAGATGCAAAGCTATAATAAAAGTGCCTGTCTTCTATCGAGGGCCTTTAGATAGAACCTTTGAAGAATATATCTGACTGCCGGTTCACAACTACGACCCCTTTCAGCGTGAAGAAGCCAGAGCAGTCATCGCCTTTGGGTTACTTCTTCAGAGGGGGGAATGTTGTAGGCAGCGAGTTAGATAGAAATATTTTTAGGCAGTCAGGCAGGGCCAGGCCCTCGAAAGAAATAATACAGAAAACAAGATGCCAGCAACTCCAGGTAATGACCCGAGGCTCCTGCTGTGAACCAGACCTAAAGGTCAAACAAATGCTAAAAGAGTAACACCAGGAATTGATATTCTAAATAGGTAGCAATCACCTGAAAAAGACCCAAGTGAGTCATGAGCCCAACCCGGAGGAGAAGAGACCCTGTCCAGTATTCATGCCCACTTACTATGTGACTCGTGACTCGCTTCCTCATTTGGTCCTGGGCCTAACCAACTTTACCTGAGCAATGGTGCTTGCCATCCCATTGGTTGACCATAGTTTTGTCTCATCCCACATCCACTTAAGTGAGACCCCTTCTTCTCTACCTTTGCCTAGCATGGTTTTGCCCTACAAAAGTCCCTAAAAGAGACAGCTTCCTGGACAACCCGCTTGGGTCCCCCCTTCTGTCCCTCTCCGACAGAAGCTTTTCTTTCCAATAGTTTTATCCTCAAAGAAAAGAAGAAATCAGCAGAGTTCAGACAGAATAAGGGAGTTGTATTGGTTTGTTACCTATGGTAAAAGTATGAACTGTTAGCACTATGAAAATGTGACTGCTTGGAATGCACTTATTCATTTGTATTTTTCTATATTATTCTGTTTATAAAATAAACTAAATTCAGACACAGGAAATCCAGGAGCTAGACGAGGGCTTATATTTCTCTGGTTTGTGATTACAATGTTATCTGGGTCTCTGTTCATTTTTGTAATGAATTTGAAGGTTGCGAATTTAACTGTGCATATGTGAACAAAGAAGCTGAAATATTTAAATATAATTTTCATTTTATGTATTTTCAAAAATGGCATGAAGACATCACAATACTAAACTACACAAAATTTAAAAAGTTATATAATATTAAAGTAGAGATATGAGATCATAGAGAAGTGAGAGATGTACTTAACAAAAAGAACAAGAAGCACTCCTTACTTATTAAGAGGAACACTAAATTTAGCTCTCAGCTTCCTGGTAGCATAGAGAAGAGTAAAACAGTATGAATTTTTGAGTTTTCACTGCCAGATAAAAAGCAATGTATACACTTTTTAAAAGGACATCAAATTTTTCTTTCACTCCATTTTAAGAAAAGTTTATTATGTAAAATAAGGGGTCAGCAAACTAGCCAGTTGGCCAATCCTGTCCTTTTCCTGTTCTTATGACTAAAGTTTAATGGGAACCTAAACACAGTCATTTGGTTACTTATTGTCTAGGGCATTTTGGGGAGTACACAGTCAGGGAATTTGGGACCTAGATCTTTTCGCTCACAGAGTCTGTGATTTTTGACATCTGACCTCTGACAGTAAGACTTGGCCAGCCTCTTGCAGTCAGAGGTCATCCAATGGACATGCTTAATAAAGTAATGCCCATTCTGTTAGATAGTAGCTGACAACATGACTCACACTTTTCTCAAGAAATTTCTTTTATTAATACTGTAAATATGAAAATCTATGGAAATGCTTTACTTCATGCCATAGTGAGGGCATGTGCAATCACAATATATTTCAAGATCGATATACTCTTGATATTTGCTCTGTACTTATAGTGGGTAACTGATTTTTATTGAGACAATGACTGTCAACCCTTTCATATTGACAAAATCTGCTGACTTTCATTCAGATATCTATGCTTCTCTCATGTTCTCCATGTGCCACTAAAAACACCCTACCCTCCCACTTCACTTTCCTGTCTGTTTCCTCAGTACACAACTAAAACTGTCTGAGAATGAAGGCATGACAAGATACTGGAACACATGTTTAAAACAGTTTTCAAGGCCCTGCATGTAGATCATTCCTCAGACTTTGTACAGGTTTTCAATAGAATGGGCTAGCACTGATGTCAGTCTGAGGAGTGAGCAAAGGATCTAGTCAGAACAATGACAAGAAAAAAAATAGGAGGAGATTTTTTTTTTGTAAGTTCCATCAAATGTATTCATTTTATGGTAGACAAACACAAGAATGCATAGAATTCTTTGAAGCCATATGCTTGCTTTGTCATAAAGAACCTAACCTTCCTCAAAAGTAGATAAAGGGGAAAGGCAGAGAATAACCAATTAATTAAAATTTCTTACATTGTACCACTTCTGAAACTTATTCCATTTCTGCTCTCATTGATATCAAGAGTTTTAGAAGCTCTTTTTATGATTAACTTTCAAAGATTTTATATTACTTCTCAACGAAAAAATCCAAGTAAACAAATCATGTCTGAATACGTACAGAGAGGAAAGAAAATTTTAAGCAATGTTTTTATTTTTTCTTTTCTTTTTAAATGATTTTATTGAGAAACAAATAGCAATGAGACAGCTTCCCAACGGATTACTAGCACATTTTCAATACTTAACACATTGCACATTGTTGTCTTAGTGGTTATTCATTGTACAAGATGCAGACATGATATCCTGTCTCAAACTCTATTAGAACAAACCTCTTTATTCATTAAATTAAGAAAATAGAACTATGTATCTATCTTATTTTGCATATATATATATATACACAAAATGGTCGTTTTTTTCTATACCACTTTTCTAGTTAATTTTGTCAGAGAAGGCCATTCCATTGTTATTTAAATATGATAGGTGTGTGAATTCAGCAAAATATTCCAAAATAATCTAGTAGTCCATAATAGTAGTGGGTTATCCATGGGACTGGCAATGTCAGAAATTGTTGACTTGAGCCTTTTACAGCTCAGCCTATTAATATGGCTTTCCTTTTTATACCTCATTTTTATACTTTTCTGCTGGATGGTTAAGGCCAAGATAAAGTAAGGCCTATATAACAAGAAATGTAATTTTTGTATTTGCTCAGATTTGTCAAATCCCTTTAGGGTTTGATCTGAAAACCCTGTACCACAGTTTGTAGAACCTTTGCCAGTGTCAGCCATGTGGATGAGTCATGGCCATTGCTTGACCAATAAGCTCTCTGTGAAAGTCTCAGAGAATGTTTTCTCTCTGTGTGACTCTCCATAGGTACACTCTACATCATCAATTACTTTCCTCTGTGGCTCCATAATCTCCTTGATCAGAAAATTTGGGACACTAAGTTACATGATATTATAGTATATAGGTTCTCCTATGTCCTGAGTCTTCACTGACCTTGAAAGGCTAGGGCCAAAATGTTGGCTGTCCTTGCAGCCCTTCTCTAATCTTTTTGGTCTACATAGCACCATTAAAAGGAAAGTGAGAACTTGAGGAATAGACAATAAAGAGAGGGAAAGGAGAAAAGAAATGTGTTTAAATGTCAGAAATATCTGTCATTCTTTTAGTTAAGTTAGCATTTGTTCATAGTAGATATTTTTGAGAAGTATCTAAAAGATATGGATTTTACTTTTTCCCCATAATTGATTGATAAACTGGTGGCAAATTTGACATTCTCTTAGGAAAACTCACTATAGTCTCCCTTAAAGAGCCATTTCACTTTTTAGGAAGAAGTGCTTCAAAGAGTATTGAAAACTGTTAAAAAGAAAATACAATTATCGTAATAGTAATGATTATTCACATTTGTACAAATGAAGTACAACTGGGAGCTCTGGGTAAATAAGGAGGTTGTCATGGCAACCAATAACACTTTTTCTCTTCTGTAAGTCAAGATAGACAGAGAAGTTACACAAGGCCATATGTCCTTAGAGACATCTCCCAAGTAAAGGGAATAAGAGAAAAAAAATTTAACAAGATATGGTATGTGACTGAACTTTGTTCTGTCCATAAAGATAAACACATTAAATGGAGCATTGCTTTGCGTAATTAGCCAAATGTGTCAGGTTAAAGTGCCATCAATTTAAGAATCATTTTAACACAAGTAGACAGGTGATTGTTCTATTCCTGTTATAGAACAATTGCCTGGCTACAAGGCAGTGTGGCTTCACAGAGAAAAGAAACTTGATGGTTTTCGATAGACAGAAAAAGCAACAAGAACAAAAAAGGGTGAGACCAACTTCTTTCTGTCCTTTATATGGTGTGTAGGCTATCTTCCCTAGGACAGCTATAGCACTCATTTCATTAATCTCTGCATTAAATCATGAATTCATTACATACTCTAAATTCAGCTACCTCTGAAAAGCCTGAACCTATGACTGCATGGAGCTTTTCTGGGGGTGCATCTAGACACAGACCATATCATTCTGTCCTGAATTCCCCAGAGAGTCATGTTTATCCCTTTATTCAAGAGGCATTCAGTCTATCCTTAAGAGTTCCCAAAGTCCGAACAGGTTCAGCATTGCTGAGTCCAAGTCCAAACTCTCCTTCGAAATTCAAGGCACACCCTTATCAAAGACCCCTTGTACAAATGAAAATTTGGTGGTTAGACACTTTCAGCATTTAATGGCACAAGATAGAGATTTGCATTTCAAAAGCTGTATTCAGGGGGACACAGAGGAATTGCACCAAAGCAAATCCAAAACATATCAGGTCAAATATTAAGTCCTGTAGTACCATGTGCAGCAGCCAAAGCAATCTATGGCAAGATGTGAACTCCAAAGACCTTGGGTGGCTCTGCCCCTGTGGCAGTTCCACTGGTGGTAACTCCCAAGTCTTCTTTGTTAAGTTGGTTGTTTCCTCCCTACATTTTTCACCAGACTATCATGTTCCTAGCTTTTCCAAATTTTGGGGTCTGCTGCCAGCAGGAACAAGAGCCAGGAGTCCTTCTCTCCAGGTAGTAGGGGTCAAGTGCTTTATTTGCTAGGAACTCTGAATACGATTTCCAGGAACAAAATCTCTAGGCCATAGCCATTCTGGAACACGGTGTTCTGTGGCTTTCTCATCAAAGTTTTTTATTTTTGCAATTTTGAGGCTGCAAAGGGTGTGGTCTTTTTAATTCTTGCCTTGTGATGCCCTCAGGACATCATTTCTATTCTCTTGTTCCTTCTCAGAAAACAAGATCTCCTCTGTTCTGTCTTCACAGACCACAGCATTATTGGAATTTCCTTTCTGGCCAAATAATGTTTTAAATCATTGTGATGCACATTTTGCTCCTGGTTCTCAACACAAATCTGGCTAAAAGCCCTCACTAGTAGTCATTCCACTCCTTTAACATTAGGCTGCCTTGAAATTTCTTCTGGAAGATTAATTAGTCCATCATTTCTAAAATCAATCTCAGACAAATTCTCTGAACAAAAGGAAAATGCAAACAAACTTTTTGCCAAGCTATACCATAAATCATCTGGAGTACAGCAACCAATACACTTCTTTCCAAGAGATCCTTCTGGTCTTAAAGGCAGCATTTCTCTCAGCCTTCTTGTTTTCTAAGCTCTGACTAGAATCTGCCATATAGTATAACCTAAGGCATTCCAGTTCTACTACTATAACTCTCATCTCCAAATCATGCCATATTCTTCCCTCAAGCCATTCCCAATAGCTCCCCAACCATATGCTCAAGTATAGTAACATGAGCAACTCAATTTCTCTGGAACTATATTCTGTCTTAGTCATGTTTCTCATTGCTAGGACAAAATACCTAACACTGAAAGTTAAAAGATGAAAGATTTATTTAGCTAAAAGTCTGCAGAAGTTTCAGTCATAATTAGCTGGCTCCAAGGCAGGATGGCTTCACAGAGGAGATCAATTCATGAGGGGCAGAAGACAGCAAAAATAATAAGGGCCAAAAGGGGATGGATAGGTTTGTTCTTGTCCCATACATTGTATGCAGCCTACTCACGCCCAAATTCCTAGCAATGAACCATGAATCAACCACACACTCTAGATTCAGCCACCCCTGAAAAGTCAGACTCCCATGACCATATGAGGACTTGAGGGAATCCCTACACATGACTCAACAATATCTTAAGTCTGAGAAAAACAGAAAAACCTCTCAGATTTCATTTATAATAAAACTTACTTCCTTAAAAATGTACTTCATTTAACATTAAACACAACTAAGAATTGATGTTTTGTTGTAACTGAAAACTGAAAAGAATGTTTCAATGTATTTTGAAAAGTATACAATGTTTCTGAAACTAAAGTTTTTACCTGTAAAATGAGCAATTTGGACAATATTTCTAGTTTTCAAACATTTTTTTCAATTAATGCCTATAAGAAAACCAAACTTATAAACAAATAAAATTTTAGTTGTAGATCTCAGATCGATCCTTAGCAGGAGGTCAGAAACAGAGCTACTGGGCTTCCTTTTCCCATCATAATCCTAAAAATTGTTCTAAAAAATAATTGAAAGATGTATTTTAAAGCGTCACCTTTGTAAATAACCTCAAATAAAATACCTCCATTGTGATAACAAGAATTCCACCTACTAGCAGTTTTCCAAACAGCTCAAGGAGGAGGAAGGAGGCAATAAGTAAATCAGAGTAATTAACTCTGCAATTGAATGGCTTATTCTTGGTAGACAGATGTTAGCATTTGTGTCTGAATGACCCCTATATCCTCATAAAGTCCTGGAGAGCAGAGTTTTTAAAGGCGGTTGAATCTAGCGTTTATGATTGATTCATGCTCTAATGATGGGATTAAAAATGTGAGTTCTACACCTCCCATAGGGCAAGTAGTCTGCATACAATACAAGGGCTAGAAAGAGGCTTGTCACTGCTATTCTTGCCCTTGCTGCTTTTTCTGTCTTCCACAGTCCTAAATCATTACACCTCTGCCATGTGCCACCCTGTCTTAGAGTCAGCTGATCATGAACTGCAATATCTACAAGCTGGGAGCTAAATAAGATATTCCACTCTTTCACTTTAGATATTGAGCATTTTATCACAGCAATGAGAAAAGTAGCTAAGACAAGGGACAAAACTTCCTTCGCGTTTCTGGAAGGAAATAAAATTCTAGAGACCTCGCATTACACCTTCAAACCAATGAAGAAAGAGCAAGTCCTTGGAAAAACCTGTGCATATTACTACATCACAACACAGTAGGACATTTGTGAAGTTAACAAACTTAAACTTGGATGATCAATGAAAAGAGCTCTTTGAAAAGAGCCAAACAAAATTTCAAATATATGTTATCTGCAATGGAGCACGTTGGACTAAAGTGATACTCCAAATCTGGCTTTGGGCAACACTAAAACATATATTGGCACAATTTAAGATTATGCTGCAAACTGTGGAAAATTAAATGAAAATGTTAGAAACGATAATGTATTATTATATTATGATATATACTTAATTGTCAAAACTGGAACATTTCTGAGAATGAAAAGAACTAAAGTAAGTAGGCAGGTAGTAATTGATCTACAACAGATATAAATCAGATAATTCTGAAAACTTCAGACATCTTGTCACCTTAGTAATAGTATTTTTAATAATTCTGGATCCACTGACCTGAGTCCTGAAACAATTTTATGTATACCTAATGAATTTCTCCTAATATTATCTTGTCTTAACTTTTAAAAGATAAACATTTTATGGTTTTGTACAAAATAATTATGCTGCAGTTATTCAACATCCTTTCGACGTGCTCATAGAATTCTGAGTATTTAACAATTATAGAATGAGTCATTATTTACCTTCTGCTCAGTTGACATCCTATGGAAACTTATTTCACTGACATCAGCTTATTGGCCTATAATTTCATGAGCACAGTGCCTTTTCTCAAGGTGTTTATAATCTCTTTTGTTGATACATATGTCCTCAGTAAATTTTTACATTTATAAAAGCTTTAGCTGGTATCTTTTCATGTGGCTCTTGTAGAAAGTTTTCTTAACCTTACTGTTGATTGTGTTGTGCTTATAAAGTAAAAGTGTAAATTTGTGTTCAGTTCATTAATTTCAATGTTGTCGTTTTCTAGTATAGGTCACTATCATGATAGATTATTTTTGAACAGTTATTTTCAAATACCTTATGAAAACACTTGACATTAGTCTTGCAAAAAACTCTTTTACCTAAGTGTATGTGTACTCTTTCTTGCACATTTGGATGCTGGCTGTCTCATTTTTCCTCTTTCTCTCTCTCTTTTTTTCTTTCTCTCTCTCAACAGTACTACTATGGCAATTCAGATACTCCTTAAAAATAATAAGTGGCTCATTTTTTAAAAAGTGAGTAAATTATTTATACATTTATTTTTATATAGTATGTTTAAAATATGAAACATATTTTGACAAGCATGAATTTTGAGATGACTTATTATACAGCATTAGAATGCAGTAGAATTGATATAAATGGTTATGCTTATAAATATATTTGAAGATAAGATGCCATTATGAATGAGTGACCATTGACTTTAATGTACTAAAAATTTATTTAGGTTTGAATGAAAGAGGTAAAGATTTTCATGTCTTTTGTAATTAGTAGTCTTATAGCTGGGACAGTCCATGTGTGAGTCCTGTGTACCGCTCTGTCCCCAAGCCAAGACTTTCTAGACCTGTTCCAGTAACATGATAATCAATAAGTCCTAGTGATGGTATCTTTCTTCACCACTTAGGAACAGCCAGTGAATGGGCTGTACAAGTTCTTCCAAACAATGGAAAACTTAAGTCCCTCAGTCCCTTCTGTTCTAAGCATTCATAACAGTACTGTTGTGATAATTGTCGAATCTACCCTATAATATATATTGGAAGAACTTCCACAATATGCAGTCGAAGCAGGAGAAAGGAAAAGTTTGCCTTAGAAAGCTAGAATTTGGTGAATGCATACAAACTTTAATGGTTCCTCACTTTCTATAACTTTTGTATAATTTATAGTTAAATTCTAAGAAGTTATATTTTACTTTGGAATTAATCATGTTTCCTGATCTCTCCTAAAGTTCTTTGTTCTCTGGTAGTTGTGAATTTAAGCTGACATAATTCAAAGTAAATGTGTTTTTCTCCATTATTTCCTTCTATTTCCTTAGTACTTGTTATTAACTTTCTATAATCTCATAGTCCCATGGTGAAGTTTACCATGCCTTCTGTCCCAAACATGCATATCTATAATGGTTTATTTTGTTAACTACTTAATAAGATGTGGGTGAGTCTTTAGTATATATGTATATGAGTCTATATTTACTTATTTATTTATTTGGTGATAGAGTTTAAACTCAGGGCCTCTCTGAGACTAAGCATGTGTTCTATCATTTAGGTGTATTTATAGTCTATTTTATTTTGTTTTAATTAGCACAAATGTTTTGTTTGACTAGTTTTGTTCTCATTGTACATTCATTCATGATTTTATTTATTACTTCAATAAATATATTTATTGATTTTTGGCATCAAGCTTTGTTTATGTATAGCAGAAAAACATAAGCCTAGACTAAATTCTATTTCTTATAGTTAATCTGTTTTAGGCAACATGTGTACTTGTAAACAACTGTTTCTCATTATTCAAATTTTGGTCTGTATGTTTCTAAAGTTGGGAGTCTCTTAATAAATTTTAACTGGGTGTAATGAGCTCTTTAAATGACTTGTACATTTTTTTCTTTTAATATTTTTATGAGAACTTTGATCATTTCTTTTACTCAGTTTTTTTCCCTGACAAGCATTTTATTTCTTAAAATTGGGTCTTAGTTTTCTATTCTGTATTCTGTCAAATAGATTAAACTTATTTTTCTTTCTCTTTTTTCTGTGCTGTCTAAGAAGTTCTGAAATGTGACTTCTGCTCTCTTAACTTGATATTCTTCTAAGTAAATTCTGTCTACAGTGGCATCAAATTCTGTATTATTTTTAGTTTCATTATAATTTTCTTTTAAAGAATAAAAACATACAAGAAACAAAGACAGAAACAGAAGAACAATACATATAGAACAGAATTTCAAAAGAAGAGTAAAAATTCAAAGATGGATGTGTTACATATTTTTATTGTCAGATCTGTTGTTCAGATTAATAGGTATAGGTATGCAAGATTGGTCAAATAATTAAATATTAATGCTTACTATCAATACAACTTAATTTTTTCCTGTCCTTTTTTATTTTTTATTCTTAAAAATTTATTGGGAAAAAGATATGCCAATTGATAAGACATCAGAAAAGTCACACATTTATTTATTTACTTATTCATTTTTAATTTATTTAGTGCAGGATCTATAGGGTACCAATACAGTACAGAGATCAGACCTGGTAATGAGTGAATCTCTTGTTTTCAGCCTCCCAAGGGCTGGGATTACAGGTGCATGCCACCAAGCCCACTCTCATTTGCTGTCTCAGCGCACTCTGGGGTTGGGGCTGGCACAGCAGGCTAGGAATTAAACCCCCATCCCTGGTCTGCCTAAGCAGGCACTTTAGCCTGCTGAGCTATCTGGCTGACCTTAAGAAAAGGTACACCATTATAAACCATTATTCAATGGTTTATAATGTGGTGCTTGTACTGCACTTTGCTGTCTTTAATGTAGTTTCTCAGACTATAGATAGTAGCATATGGAGTTGATCAAAATGAAAATTTTCAATACTAACTTCTACTTTAAAAAACTGATAGAAATTAATACTACAATCATCTCAGCTCTCCTGAACACATACTTGCATGATTTTCCCCCTTACTTTTCTTCCTTTTTTTTCCTGTCCCCCATCTATATTGTTTATTCTTTATGTTCAGCTCCTTTCCATTTTACTAAGTCTATTTTACATTTTCACTCTGCTGGTGATTGTAATTCTTCTTATCCCACCAGATTATTTATATGCCACCTATCTTTTTTTTCTAGGCTTGTACTCTTACTTCATTTACATAGTGCCTTTTGATCTTTTAGGGACTGGACTTTTAGCCTTCCTAAATCTTATAGAGGGTATGCTTTTTCCTGTAGAGTTCAGTATGCTACAGAAAAAATTTATTTTCCATCATTCAATTATTTATTTATTTTTCTTTTTTTCTTATTTTTTAATTTTTGTTTTGTTGAAGTACAAATATCAATGAGACATTTTTAAGATATCTTGACAAGATGGATTTGATAAATTAATACACTGCAAACTGTTTTCATAATGTTCTGGTATCATATAAGGTGCATACATGAAATTGTACTTACAGACATTATTATACCATATGTCTCTTATTAAATAGAGTGTAGCTGTTTGCTTATCTTATTTTTTATACCTGAATTACATGAAAGATTCAATAATTAATACGTTTTACCTTGTTATTTTCCTAGTGGTTGTCTATACTACTAGAAGCTGACATAATATCCTATCCAACCACCATTAGTGCAAATCTTGCCTCTCATAGGATTAAGTAGAAGCACAGCATTATCTATCCCAACTGTACTGTCCATACACACACATCATGATTTTTTTCTTTCTATACCCCTTCCTTTGTCTACACCTGTCAAAGATGGGCACTCCATTGTCATTCAAATAACTTAGGTGCTTCAACTCGACAACACAATCCAACATAGTCTAGCATTCCACAACAATAGTGAGTTATTCAAAGAAGTTGTCGACCATTGCCATTTACAGCTCAGCTTAATATTATGGCCCCACGATGTGTACTTCATTTTTATACTTTTCTGCTGGATGGTTAAGACCTAGATAGAGCAAGACTTATATACCAACACATGTACTTTATATTTCTTATGTGGTCAGTGAAGTCCCCTCAGGGTTTATCTTATAGTCCTGTATATTATTCTGTAGATCCTTTGTGTGTGTCATCTATGTGGATGAGTCATGGCCAGTGCTTGACCACTTTGCTCTCTGTGAGAGCCTGAGAGAAAGTTTTCTCTTCATGTGATTCTCCCTAGGCACACTACAGAACTTCAGTCTCTTTCCTCTGTGGCTCCATAATCTCCTTGTTCAGAAAATTTGAAGCTCACCTGAGTTTCATGATGTTCCAGTACAGGTTCTCCTATGTCCTGAGTCTTCGCTGACCTTGAAAGGCTAGGGACAAAATGTTGGCTGGCCTTGTGGCTCTTCTGCTTCTCCAATTTTGATCTGTGAACTTAGGTTGTTAACCATCCAGAAGAAAAGCTGATTAGTATCCTGCAGCATATGCCATTCACTTTGCCTTATCGGACTCAATTGATTTTAGTTATTGTTGTACATTTGCTTTTGTATTTCTGCTTTTCGCTTGTTATACTAAGGAGACTATATGATATTTACACATGTGTGTCTGGTTTATTTCACTTTTGAGTATATGTTCAAGTGGCATCCACTTCAGTATAAATGCTTCAAACTTATCATTCTTAATCGCTGAATAATACTTCTTTATATAGAAATACTACATCTTTTTCAACCATTCATCATGTGATGGACATCTTGGTTGTTTCCAAGATTTTGCTATCACACATAGCACTGCTATAAACATAGGTACACATATATCACTATTATACAATGTTTTTAGATTCTTTGGGAAAATTCCCAGTAGGGGGATAGCCAGCTTGAATGGGATTTCTAGTCCTACTCTTTTGAGGAGTCTCCACATTGACCTTCACAATGGTTGGAACAGTCTACCTTCCCACCAGCAGTGGATAAGTGTTCCCTTTTCCCCACAACCTCTCCAACATCTGTTGTTGGTTAATTTCCTTATAGCCATTCTTTCTGGAGTGAGATGGTATCTCAGTGTTGTTTTTATTTGCACTTCACGGATGACTAGCGATGTGGAGCATTTCTTCATATATTTATTCGCTTCTTTAATTTCTTCCTCTGAGAAGTGTATATTCATCTCAGATGCCCTTTTTTGAATTGGATCTTTAAATTTGAGGGCCCTGTTATATCTTAGTTCTTTATATATTCTAGACATTACTCCTCTGTCTGATTGCTTATTAGTTAGGATTTTTTCAAAAAAAAAATTTATATATTTCAGTTCTGTGGTTTTCTGATAATTGAATCTTAAAATCGTTTTACCATGATACATATCAGTGAAAGGGATCTAGTTGTACTGCCAGTCCATCTCGTAGAAGGATCTATGCTAAGCTGTTTGGATGATGCATGCTTCGAGTTTGTGAATAAGGAAATCAGAGGAAACAGGGGTCATCCAAATGACATTTTATGTATTTGGTACAGGGTCTCACCACGTAGCTTGGACTTATAACAACCCTCCTGTCTCAGACTCCTCAGCACTGGGATTACAGGCATGCACCACCACTCCCAGTCTTCGTGGCCAGCACAGAGTGTCCACAGGCGGGGCTGGTGTGGCATGTGATTCTGGAATTAAACCCCAGTCCCTTTACTTTCCTAAACAGGCACTTAATCTGTTGAGCTGTCTCCCTGTCCCTCTTCTAAATGACTTTAAAAGAAGGTTGGCATTATGAAATATCAACAGTTTTCAATATTTTTTCCATTAGCATTGTCTTCGGTGAAATTTCTTTCAGATTTTAAAAGTATGCTGATCACGAGGCTAGATTTTACTGATTTGAATTGTCTTTTTGCATATCATTAATTTTTTTTGTTTTTGGTTACAGAAAATTTCAACAAAGCCTGCTAACCAGACTCTATTTTAAGCTAATAGTCCTATTATGTTTGAGGTAGGGAACAAGTTAAAGGGATATAAACAGAAAGGAAAAATCTGAAATATTTCTTATATGTACAGGTGACTTAAAAATGATATAGATATTTAGTACAATTTAAAAACAGATTGAAGTTTTAAAAGCTCTTCTTTTGCTGACTATATGTTTAGCTACCTGCCTGTCCACCCTTGTATTCCATCACTTTTACCTGCCACACAGAGGTATCCTGCGTATGCCCACTTCACAACTGTGATTAGTCATTTCTTCTCATCACTAGTTCCACTGTAACATAATGTGTGGTTTCTGTCTTTTCCGTAGTATCGGAGGATGCCAAATATATTCCTTTCCTTCTACTTACCAAATGCATCATCTTTGAGGACTGAATATAGGAAAGAGAGTTTAGCAGAAGAGACAAAGAGCTGTCTTATTGTTGCTTTTGTTTGTTGCAATGTGACGAATTTCAGGGTCTCATCTTGAGATGACATAAGCTTCTGGGATTTATATAACTTCAGAAAATTATGAAACATTAAGTCACTATGTTCATAGAAATTTTCATGTGAAGAGGCATTTTTAACTCAAGTGCCGTAAATTTCAAATAAATAGTAAATTCATGGCACTCAACCATTCTTGAACTATAATACATTTATTCCAAGCACAAAAAGGAAGCAATCTATTTAAACTTGCTTTGTATTACTCATGGTGCTAAAGTCTGTGAGAGACACTGAAGAAGGGTTGCTGTCTTATGCCCTTAAGGATCAGAAGCCCTAGTTGAGAAGCTAATGTTGCAGATCAGGAAACAAAACAAGATGATTAAGTCCTAAAATACAAGACACAGACTAAGTGTATAATCAGAACAGATGATAAGGTCCATGAAGATATTAAAACACTATAATGATTGATTCATTGTCTTGACTTGTGAAGTTTAGAAGTTTAAGTAAGTGACTCAGCAGAGAGCCACTTACAACGTGCCCTCACTCTGTAAACATCCTCATTCTGTGCAAGAGAAAGGCATTGAGGTGTGAGTTCTACAACCCCTTGAGGGTGAGTAGACTTAAAAAAAGAGGCTCGTTCTCTCTCCCTCCTTTTTGATTTGGTTGCATTTGCTGTCTTCTGCTTCCTTGAAGTGTTGCCCCTGTGCCATGTCATCTTACCTTTTCTTCCTTGAAATTTTCATGTTGGTTATTTTGTCTCAGCAATGAGATTAAAGCAACTAAGATAGAATTTGGTGCTGGGAAAGCAGGATTGTTGCTGTGAGTATATTGCACCATGTGGTTCAAGAGCCTTTGGAATGGCTTGTTGGAAGTGTTTGGAAAGATTCATGGATTTCTGAAAGAGTAAAGCTGGAATGCTTTAGGCTGTTTTGTATGGGAGACTCTGGTCAGAGCTGAAAAGACCAGAAAATTGGTAGAAACCAGGCTTAAGATATTTCTGATGGAAAGCACTGCAATGGTTGCTGGACTCCAGACAGTGCATGTTATGGTTTGACAGAAAGTTTGTGTGCATTCGCTTGTGTGCAGAGACTCTGCCTGAGACTGAGATGAAGGGTGCCAGACTACTTAATCTGGCAGAAGAAATTTCAAATCAGGGGAATGTTGAGGTGGTGGTATGGTTACTGTTGGGTTCTTTTAACCAGATTTATGTTGTACATCAAAAGCAAAGATTTCAGCAGGATGATTTAAATCATTGTGAATTTGGCCAGAATGAAAATTCCGGTGAAACTGTGGACGGCAAAGGTAGAGCAGATGAGATCTTGATTGCTGGGAAGGAACTGGATAATTAAAAAGATGACCTGAGCGAAGCACCAACCACAGTAATTCTCCAGCCTTTGCTGCTTCTAAACTGCAAAAGTGAATGACTTTCAATTGAGGCGAAAGCCTCAGAGCAACATGTCCTGGATTGTTGGCAGCATAGAAAATTAGTGCCTGAAAATTGCATTCGGAGCACCCATCAGTTCAGTCACTGCATCCCTCCGGCCAAGAGAGAGAAAAGCTTGGCCACTGCTCCAGCTAGCAGCATGCCTTGGCATCATGCACGTGGTGCTGGTTTGAGGTACATGCAGAATGCAAGAGTTGTGGGATTAAAAAAAGCCTTGTACTTCAATTTCAGAAGGTCTGGGAGGCCAGACAGTGTGCACCTGAGAGAGCTATGTGTGAAGCTGTGAGTGCAAAGCAGCACAATAGAAATCCCAGATGTTTGCAAAAGCCAGTAATATGTATCATCTAAGGAAGAATACAATGAGGGAGCAATGCCAACATAAGGGAATAGCCTTGTGAGCTGTAAACACTAGAAGTTGTGTAGAGCGGAAGCACAGAAGCCCTTTAGAGCTCACAATTTGCCACAAATTGTGTTGGTACATATGGAAATACAGGACTTAATGTTTTTCCTGCTAGGTTTTGGACTTCCTTTGGTCTCAGTCCTTTGTATCTTCCTGTTTGCAAGTTTTGGAAAGAACATGTTTATCTTCTGCCATTGAATGTTGGAAGTGTTTAACTTTCATTTGTACAGGGGCTTGGAGCTAAGAGTTTGTCTTTTATCTGAGAGGAAAATTGGGACTTGGATTTCTCAGCAATGGTAAAACTGTAAGGACTGTGGAAACTCTTCGAGATGGACTAAATGTGTTTTGCATAAAGGTAAGTATATGAGTCTTTTGGGGGTCAAGGCCAGAATTGATTGTTAAGCCTGTGTTATAATGTTTAAGTTGTGTGGTGTTAAGGATGAGCATGCATTTGTGTCTGGAAATGGGTTTAAAGAAATGTATTCATTGCCAAGTTGACAAGAGATGGATTGTAATGATTGATACACTGTGTCAACTTGAGAATTTTAACTATGTGATGCAGCTGGGAGCCAAGGTCCTCACTTTGTAAACATTCTCATCCTGTGCAAGAGGAAGGCATAAAAACTATGTGAGTGTCACCCCTGCCCTGAAGGGCAGGAGAGCTTGTTTACAATATTTGAAAACATTGATAGATTAAATATGAAACTATTAATTATCAACAGCAATAAACTGTAAACTGTAGAATTACTGTTTCCGTGGATCAGAAATCATTTGCATCTTTACCAGATAAAAATTTGCTATTCAACATATAAACTTATTGTTTTCTGTATCATTAATAATCAAGCAATCTTGATAGTATATTTGTGTGCAAGGTATATATAGGTATGAGTTTGATTATTACCAAATATTATTATGCTATAAACTTTATTAAGTGCCTCTCTACTTATTGGATCATGAAAATGCCTTAGTTCCAAGTACCTTGAAGAAATGTCCAATTCTGATTTGCTTCTACATATACTGTTTTGCTAGTTCTCTGTTATCTGGTAAACTTCGGTTATATTACAATTTCATTTGCTAGCCATGGAATTCTACAGAAAAGAGATTTCCTTAGTTGCCTCAGAGAAAAATCCATGGACATCTCAGTTGTCAAAGGAACATATGAGGTATAGAAACTATCCCATTCATATTTTAAATAATTCTGTATCTCAACTGTTGGTTATTACTTAGCAAACATGTGAATATTGTAGTAGAAAGGGTACAGCTTTTCCTATGTACAGTATAAAATGGGAAAGCTGAAGTTACATTTTTTGCATACTTAGTTTTCTTTATGTCTGTCTTTGGTACAAAACCTGAAGAATCTGTCCTGTTTTGGGAGGACAAAAATATTTTGAAGAGTACTGTATTTCATAAAGTGGTTGTTGATTCAAGAAGTCAGAGGATTCTTCTTTGTAATTTATTCTACTTTTCTCTTAGCTCTTTTATGTTTGCAGCATTGTAACAAGGGTGGAGAAGGAATGAAGGATTGGCAACATCTTAACAAGGGTGGATTAGGGGCTAAACTAGTGCATTTTGGCTAGGACAAAATTAACTCCTTTGAGAACTGCTGCTACCCCCTACAATTCTGCAGTACCAAAATAAATAAATAAATAATAATTAAATTTGCAGAATATAGTAGCATGATCTCAGTTTAGTACTTTCTCTGCTCTTGAGCAAGGCATTGCTTTTCACTGGGAGTGTAACTTATGCTATATATGTATTTTATCATATATACTATATTATTACATATAATATATTTTATATAAACATATTTTATATACATAAATGTATACTTCATACATTATGTGTTATGCATTATAAATATGAATTATAATATATATAATGTATAATGTACTACATATAGATATTTTTAAGTATTTTGAAAGCCAAGGAACTTAAATTTAATGTTCTAAATGATTTTAAAGATAGAAACATGCTAATATTAATTGAGTGGTCTCCAAATTCACAGAAAATGAAGAAATTAACCTTTCAATATTTTAGAAACTGCTAGCTTAAAAATGTTTTGAAGTGTTATTTACATACTAAAGGTTAATATTTTAACACATTAGACTAAATTGGTAATTTTGGTTTAAAAATAATAATATAAATTCTTTCTGTGTTTATCAGAATCAAGCCTAATAGAAAGTAACATTTTGCATTCCAATAAGCTTTTGATTTATTTTTCTTTCATAATGTGAATAGTTACTTTGAACTCCATAAACTTTTACTACTAATTTAATAATGACTACTAAATAATATTTCAAATTATGCAAACTAAGTTGATTCATTATTCTAGCAAAATTTTTATATAAACAGTAATTACATTATGTAGTTCAGCAGTTGTAAGCATCATTTTAAATTTTAAATTTGGGGGTTAGTCTTGAAATAATTAATGGATACTTGAATATAGAGATTATATTTTAGAAAAGTCAAATACTGAAAATTCATTACTAAACTTACATATTTATTTAGATATTTCTTTCTAATGTGCTAAAGAGTAGCTAATGGATCTTTGAGTCATGTAAATGCATGTTCCTTTTTGTCATTTATTTTGATATAAAAAGGATTTTAATGGCTATAGAAAGTTGTGTTACTTGAATTTATGAGCTCAGATGCTCAAGTATGATAGCTCTCAAATATATAAACTATATTTTTCTGTGAGAAGACAAATTAGTTATACATGGTTCAATCTATACATTGAGAAATACTGAGGAATACAGTGCTTATTTGCACTTGCATATGAAATGTTTCCTTGTGCAAGGACAGAAGAATTAGACTTCTTGTATCTTCAATGGTAGAAAATATGTAGAAATTTGGGAAAGGTTGTTCTTATGGTGTGTGTCAAGTTGTTCCCCCAAAGCCTCATGCCATTGTGGGGTAGTTTCTAGAGTTTGTGATTAATTCTTGATCCAATTCAAGGATTATGAATGTGAATGCTATGCCTACCCTGGGTTGGGTAATCTGCATTACAATGTGAGGAGGGGAGAGAGACTTGTTAGCAACTTCAGTCACTGCCTCTTCCTTTAGCTCTTGCTGTTTTCTGCTGCCATGAACTGCTGTCCTCTGCCATGTGGCACTCTATGTAGGAGCCAGCCAAGTAGGCACCAAAACATTCACAAACTATGAGCTAAATAAACCTTTCCTTCCTTAATTTTGGAAGCTGGGTATATTGTCCTACCATTGAGAGAAAAGTAACAAACACAGAATTTGGTACCAGGGAAATGGGGTCATTGCTGTGGCTAAACCTGACCATGTGCATTACAAGCCTTTAGCAAAGGTTATAGGAAGAGACAGGAATGGTTGAAGATGTTGCCTACAAGAGAAGTGATGGAACAGCTTTGGCTCTTCAGTATGGGAGATTCTAATGAGAAGCTTAGAACCAGAATGCTGATACAACTCCTGCCTATAAAGATCATGCTGGGGAAATTTATACAGGGTAGAAGGACTGTGTTGGTTGTTCAACTCCAGATAATGTTTATTATGGCCTGGTAGAAAGTTTGTCTGAACTTCTTTTATGTACAAAGGCCTTGCCTGAAACTGAGATTAAGCACAGAACACTAGTTAATGTCACAAAAGAAATTTCACGGCAGTGAAATGTTGAGGTAGTGGCATGGTTATTACTGGGAACATTTAGTCAGATTTATGTGGAGAATGAAAAATGAAAACCTGGCAGGATGATTTAAAATGTTGTGAGCTTGGCCAGAATGGAAGCACCAATGAAGTTGTGTCCTGCAAAGACAGAGTCGAGAGCATCTTCATTGCTGAGAATGTACAAGAGGATAGAAAGGATGGCTTAAGGGCATCAAAGAAGGTGGCATTTCTCTGCCCTTTGCAGCCTCAGAATTGCAAGGATGAGGGACTTTGTGTTAGAGAGAAAGCTAGAGAGCACCACTTGGTGACACTGGTAGCCACACCAGGTTCCAAAATGGCAATGGCATAGAGAATTTGTTCCTGGGAATCAGAGTCAGTGTGATCAGCAATCCAGATACTCGATCCATACAGGTAATAAAAAAGAAAGCCTGGCTACTGCTCCAGCTAGCTGCAGACCTTGATGTCATCCATGTGGCACTGGTTTTAGGTGTTTGCAGAATGCAAGAGTTCTGAGGTTAAGAATAATTCCACCTATATTTCAGAAGAAGGCCAAGGAGGCCAGACAGTGTGCTCCTGAGAGGTTAGTGTGTGAAGCAGAGAGTGAGAAGCCTAACATGCAGTTGAAAGCTCAGAAGTTTGGAAAAGTCAGAAACATGTGTCATCTGAGGAAAGCTGCAAGAAAGGATCAAAACAGGCCTAAAAGGAAAGTTATAGGAGCTACTACCAGAAGTGCCATAACGGTGGAGCCATGTAAAGCTTTTGGAACTCACAACTCATTGTAGATTGTTTCAGATGTTTTACATGGAACTTCAGGACTTAATGTTTGCCCTTCTGGATATTAGACTTTCTTTGGTCCCAAATCTTTTTATAGTGTTGTTTGTATCTTTTGGAATGGTAGTGTTTTTCTTATGCCGTTGAATGTTGGAAGTACTTAACTTTCCATTTGTACAGGGGATCACAGCTAAGCACTTGGGACTTGGACTTTTCAGCCATCCTGAAACTGTAGGACTTTGGCAATTCTTACAGATGCACTAAAATGCCTTTTGCATAATGGGATGGCATGAGTCTTTGGGTTGCCTTGGGTGGAATGTTATGGTTTATGTCTAATTATCTCCCCAAAGCCTCATGCCATTATGGGGTGGCTTCTAGAGCCTGTGATTAAGTATTGAACCACTGTGAGTATTATAGGAGTGAGTATTATCCCTCCCCTGGGTGGGTAATCTGCATTGCAATGTGAGGAGGGGAGAGAGTCTATAGAAGTTACAGCCACTGCCTCTCCCTTTGCTCTTGCTGTTTGTGCACTACCATGAACTGCTGCCCACTGCCATTTGGCACTCTGCTTTGGAGTCAGCTGAGTATGGACTGAAACCTTAGCAAACTGTGAGCTACATAAACCTTTCTTTCCTTAATTTTGTGTGTTGGGTATTTTGTCCCAGCAACAAGAGAAAAGTAACTGATAGTTGTAAAAAGGCAAATAATTTTTTGTTGATAATGCTGCAAATATTGCATTTGAAGAGAAGTAACATTGTATGTATAATTTTTTTTTTTTTGGCTGGCTCAGGATGCCTTATGGATGAGTCTTGTAAGGCATGGGGAGCTGGGGATTGAACCATGGTCACCTGCATCGGACTGGATTTGCTCCAGTAGGCAGTTAAACAGCTGAGTTAATCTGCAAGAGTCCCCTGTATGTACAAATTTTGACAATGTGGATTCAATTTTAATATGTTTAATAACTAAATGTCAGATTAATGGTAAAGTAGAATTTGGCCTTCTCTCTGTAAAATTTTACATTTACCTTAATGTTTCTAATAAGAGATTATAAGATAGTAGTATTTTTCCTTGATATCCTCTCAAAGAACAGACTTTCCAAATCTCACCAGAATAATACTTCATGTTTTTGTTGACTTGGTTCTTTAATTGTATAATACTTTCAATAATAAGAAGGAAGGAGAGTTGAAGGAAAGGAAAAAACAAGAAAGGTAGGGAAGAAGTGAAAGAGAATATGATAGCAGTAGAGGAACTGCTGCAGGGAATGAACAAGTCAGGAAAGGTAAACAATAGATGGATGGATTTATTTTTAGTCAAAAAATGGATGGTTCCCCCCATAAATTGTAGAACATTTTATGTAAATTATTTTTCTTAGAGGAATGTTTTGGTGCACTGGAAGTGGTTGCATTTTTTAAAACAATAAAAAGAAACATTTCTCACTGCAAAGAAGTTAAGTTTCTTTATGTCTATGTTACCTTTGTGTTTTTATTTTGTTCACCTCTTTAATTAATAGACATTTTTCCTCAGGCATGATTTATTCATGTTTTGTGTGCATGTAGTACTTGGTATTGAACCCAGAGGTTCTCAAACACTGAGCAACAGTAGTTACTTTTTACATTTCTCCTATAAGGTGAAACAGCAACATTTTGTGGTTTTCAAGGCACTCTCTCAGAGATCTCAAAAACAGTTTTTGGTAATTTCATATTTTGATATAGGGTCTTTCTAATTTGAGCAAATCTGGCTAAAACTTGTGCTCATTTTGTCTCAAATTTGTAATCCTCCAACCTCATCCTCTCATAAAGCAGCAATTGCACGCATATACCACTACAATATTAACAAAACAAGCAAATCCTCTATGAAATATCTTTTAGTATTCTCTTTCCAAGATCAAATATTACATTAAAATAAATTTAAAATTAAGTTTTCTTTAACACCAAAAACTGTTTCTGAGATCTCCAAGACAGTGTCCTGAGAACCACAAAATCTTGCTGTTTTACCTTATAGGAGCAGGATTCCAGAAACAATTAGGTTTGTTGATATTTAGTATTTCCTATTTGCTCAACACCATCACAGAGTTTCATAGAAAGAATTGCTAAGTGGGAACAGCTGTTCAGTCTACCAAGGTTAAGTTTATGTGGATAAGATTTTACGAATATAAACATTTTAGAGGATTGTAAGTTTTGTGGCCCTAGAGAATTGTTAAGTGTCTTCATAGTTCATAACATAATATTACCTTCAGGGGAATCATTGATCTAATTCCTAGGAAGTAGTTACTTGCACTGCAATGGAGAATTTTACCCTTCTACATTTGTATCCTATTGGTTACTGTAGTAAATTAATCACACCCACTGTCTTCTTAACAACAGCTTTTTCCTTCCAATTGATGTTTGTGTAAAGACAATACCATAAGGTACATTAACTGAATTTGTAAAGAAAATAGCTACAAAGCCTTGTGGAAAGAACTTTACCACAAATTATGAAATGTTGGTGTTTGCTGAAATAAACTCGTGGGAAGGATTTAGAGCTCATAGTGCCATCAGGCAGCACTGTTGGCAGTTTGTAATTTCACAATTATTTTTAATCTGGAAGCAGATGTTTCTTATGATAGCAAATTGTTTATTGGCAGAAAAATGAATGACAGAACTAAATAAAATGATAAGGAAATATTACTGTCATTATTTGGAATAGTGTTGATAATGTTTTGAATATTCTTTTCTACAGATATATGACTAATCTTTTTTTGCCTAAGTTGGTCTTAAGCCACAGTTGATTGCAATAAGGTTTTGAAACTGCAAACATTTTAGTGAGATCATGCCCTCAATGAAGGCCCCTTCTGATTCAAATAAATTTTGAGTATTGTTAAAAGATTAGAGCTGAATTTCCATTTAACCATGTGGTTAAAATTTTAGGCAGGTTTGGTTGAATTTATTTATTTTGAAAATAACAACTATACTATATTGAACTAAAATTTTCATATGATACAATTTACCAACTTAAAGTGTATTATTTGGCAGGTTTTATAATGTTGACAGAATTGTACAACCATGATCACAAATTTAGATCACTTTTGTTATCTCAATAGCTAGTGAGTAGGTTCATTGACTTTACAGCATGCAAACAGAGATAATTTGCTCTCTTACATATACCACCCCACCTTTCTGATTTGTTTGTAATTAAGGTTTGATTTTTACATTGTAACTACTTATAATTATTTTATGTTCTACATTTGAGCTTTTTCTTAGTATTGTTCTGTATTTCAATGGCTTTAATGGTCATCACTTGGCTGCTTTCATGTCTATTGAATATTTAATTCTGACTAATCTCTTAATTGTCTGGACTTTGTTGCCACTAGTTATTTTTTTAATTTGGAGAATAGTGTTTTCTCTAGGTCTTTCTTGGTTGAGTATTTATTTATTTATTTTTTGGTTGAGTATTTATGCTTGTTGCCTTATTTGTAAATTTTTGACTTACTGCAAAGTTTTTGTATGCTATTTATATTGCTAAAATAGTCTTACCATTGCTCCCTTTTTTTCCTACTCATTAAAAATATTTTTGAGAAATCTGAGAATAGACTTCTTTCTCTCTTTGTTGATGTCATGCTTTTGCTGGGTACTTACAGAGAGTACAGAAAGATCCAGAATTCCCCTCACCATGCTCTTGGTCTTACACACTGTCGACATTCCACACCAGACTGGAAGATCTGCTACAATTGGTGAACTTATATTGACATATCATCATCATCTGAAGTCTTTTGGTTACATTAGACTTTGCTCCTGGTGTTGTTGTTCATTATGTGCTTTCAAAAACCTATGATAGCACATATTATGCGATTATATAGAATAATTTTACTGCCTTGAAGATCTGTACTTCAGTTAGTTATGCTTCTCTGTCCCCAATGCAAGGAAGCCACTGATATTTTTATTTGTCTCCACATTTATTTTTCCTTTTCTATAGCTGTGTAATTAATATGGAACCCTGTTTCTAGCATAATTTTTTCTTTTACTAACATATGTTAAGAGTTCTTCCATGGCTTTTCATTGCATGACTATTCGGTTGTTTTTAATGTTGAACAACCCTCTATTGAATGCATTGCCATATATCTACTTACCTACTGAAAGTTATCTCAATTGCATGAAAGTTTTCCCATTTATTTCTGAGGATCTGTGAAATATCTATGCTTTAAACTGTTGGTTAATTTTGCTTTTTTTTTTTGAATTTTATTTTGTTTTTAAATAGAATACGGAATAGTATTAAAAAAGAAAAAAATATAAATGATACAGAATTTCACTTAACAAAATGATATAAATTCAATAGTGTTTGTTGTAGTGCACACTGTTGTTTTCAAATTAGTTGTGTTTAATCCACAACTCCCACCCTCATTATCTCAAAGTACACCTTTATGTTAGTATATCAATTGCAATCCATCTCTGTGGAAGGATTTTGTTTTTTGTAATTTCTATGTTAAATACAATAACTTTCTTTGGCTTTGAGTTCAGTAGTCAGAACACTCCCTGCATTTTGTATATTTATAGATTTTTTTCTTATTGTGTTAATGTTATATATTTTCATGAATTTATTTTCTTATTAAGTTGGTGAGCAATGTAACATATATATGAATATTTTCCTTCTGCTTGCATAATGTTTGCCTTCAGATTCCATTTCTACCTATTTATATATTATTTTATTTTATTTCTTTTTCTTGTTATACATTGACACATTTGGGGAATGTTTTGTCTTTTTATATTCACTCGCCTGCATTTATGCATGTAGTACAGATTTCTATTTTCTCTTTGCCTAATTGTTTACTCATTTTTTTAAATTTATTTTTTTATTTTATTGAACTACAAACATCAATCAGACAGTTTTAAGACACCTTAACAAGACAGATTCGTTAAATTAATACATTGAAAACTGTTTTCATAACGTTTTGGTATTGTACAAGGTGCATACATGATATTATACTTAAAAACATTATTGTACTCCTAATATAGATAGGGTACTCTAACAGATGAAATATGTGGTGAATTTTTCCTATTATTAGCAATAATTGCAGTAGCATTATAAGCGGAATTAGTATTGATATAACTGGTATTAGTATTGATTCAGAAGTGAAGGGGGAAAGAAATTCTGATTGAGTTTTAAGGTTTTTTAATTTGGAAGAAAAGAGATGTCATTTACTGAAATTCATGACATATATGACACTTTTCTAAGGAAAAAAGGTTAAACCATGAATTTCTCTATTTTCCATAAACAAAAAAATCCTAGTAGCATTTTCTCCACATACTTCAGTTTGTCTTTTTTCCCATTTAAAGTAGTAGAGCAGTGCATGAAACCCTGGGTTTAATTCCCAATAACACACACACACACACACACACACCTCCCATATTTTAATATGCCCTATTTATTTACACTGTTTAAAATTTCTTTATTCTATAAACCATTTCACACTCTTGTATTCTGCCACAAGATGATCTTACATTCCCGATATGGATCTATCCACTTCTTACTGACACATATTAAGATTTCATGCTGAAGGAGATTTGCAAGGGTCTTGACACTTGTGATGCCTCATGATAAGCACAGAAAAATATACTTTCTAGATTGGACAGCATATTGAACTTGCTCAGATTTGACACTATGATCAAGTACATGACATTTCTTGGACTTGGATGCCTCAATACCCCTTATTTTAAGAAGTACAGAACATGTAGTTATATTTAAATGGGGGTTAAATATATTCTAAAACTCTCTTCAGGGGCTGGTTGTCATGTAAACATGTATGAATAACTCATGTGTCATAATCAGCTATTAACAATCTTTATTAAACTACTACTCACCAACAATTTGACTCATTCAAACTTTAACAATTTATCACATGACAGAAATCTCAGGAACATTAACAAGCCAAAGATTTATTCCTCAAGTTGTATATTCTTTAGGACTGTCATATTCTTGAAGACACTGGTCAATGTAGTCATTGAGTTTGAATATCTACCCTAACTTCCCCTAGTCATTATTATTTTTTAAACATATGACAGAGTAAGGATATTAGAAAAATTAATTAAAACTGACAATTTGTATCCTGTGGAATAAGAGTGTGGCATCCCTCAAAATAATGACTTTAACAGAATATGTGTGAATATAATAGCCACAGAATTGTATTAAATTACACTAGAAACTGTGGGTAGCATGTTTTTTGGTTCTGGTATTCCCTTCAACTAATTTCCACTATGCTCTCAGTGAAATCCTCAATGAAGCAGCTGAAGAGAAATGTGTGTGGTCAGGTTTGCTTCACTTTTTCCACTGTGAAAAGTGTATTTTTCCACAGTGGTCTGTAATCAGATTTCCATTTCCTTTTAGCAGGTTGTAGTACAAAGTGCAAATGTTCCAAAAATTCAAGTCCAAGTTTTCTTGTAACTTACTTTCTAATCTACATCTTTAACTGATTCTCTAAACTTGTAGCTATTGTGTTTCATAATCCACAGTTCCTTTCTTCATTGCTGGTTCTTTCTTTGTGTCCCTGACATAATATCTACTGTTTGCTACCTCTAGAAGAATTCTTTCCTTTCTTTGTTTCCTATCTGTTGCTTGTGTTCTGTTTTAGTGCTTTACATGTTCTCATCTGGGTTGTACTAAGTGGGAAGGGTTATAGCCTGTCCTCAATTTGACAAAAATAAAGCAACTTGCAGGTTGAATAATATACTTTTAAAAACCTTCCCTCCCTATTTGTTACTCACTCTTTGCACCAGATCTCCTCTACTGGGTGACCTCCTATGATGAGCCAAAGTCTCTTACTCTTGTCCTCCTTTCTTACTGACACATATTACTATACATTAACTTGTCTCTGAATATTGGGATGTTCCTCCAGGTTTTTCTTTTGGAATCTATTTTGAGGATCCATGCCACGTTCCTAGAAGCTTTTTACTATTCTCTCCATCTAATATATATTTTTCCTTTTGTTAATGCCTTTAAACCACTTTCTGTTTTCCTGTTCACAATAGCTGATAGTTTTGCATGGAAGTTACTTGTATAACCCTAAGTGTTGTTTATGTAATCCTGAGAATATGTGGCAGGTCCTTTCAATAGTGGGATTTCTTAATGACTTGTATAATTTGGCAATACATTTACTGTCAAGGTAATTGCAGTAAATATAAGCAATCTAGACTAACATGTTTCTTTTTTTTCTTAAAGGAATCTATTATCTAATTTATTAATTAGATTAGATAGAATTCTGCATATTGAAAGGACTTAAAATAATTGATTTTTGCATGTCAAAAGCTAGCTGATTAGTATCAGTTAGAAATTATGTTCACCCTTATTACCTAGGCCCAAATGTATTTATTTAAGACAATAACTTTCAATTTTAATAGTTTTATAGCCAAAGTTTTTACTTAAGAAAATATCTATTTTAAAATTTTCTTATTTCTTTTACCTGAACCAGATTTGCAATTTCTTAAAAATGTACTGTCCAGAATTATAACAACATTACACTATAACTTCAAATCTGAATAAACTGAATGCTCTTTAAACTTTCTGATATGTTTCCTACTTATTCAGGGTAAAGATCAAAATTCTTAAATATATATTCCAAAATCTCCCATGGTATGTCCATAACCTGCATCTACAATGTCATGTTCATCTACCTTCCTTTAGTTTATACTTAAATCCTAGAAATATTATTGATCTATTTGCTTCTCTTTTCTTGTCCCATCTACTTATTAAAGATCTTTTGCATCACAACATTGCAGCTTGGTTAACAATAATGTATTTAAATAATCAACTTAATACAGATTGATAAGTGTTCTCAAAACTTAAATCTTAGAGAAAAATCTAGAATTTCATTGAGCCTATGATTTTTTAGTTTGAATATCTACCCTAATTTCCCCTAGTCATTATTTTTTAAGCATATGACAGAGTAAGGACATTAATTAAAACTGACAATTTATATCCTGTGGAATATCACCAAATGCTCAACCTGAAAAGAAGTCTACTATTATGTCAACCTCAATGACAGCTTGAAAAATCAATCATGCCATGCAACTCATGTTTCAAGGTTTTCAAAACTATGAAAAATTTCCAACAAAATTAGGATTTTGAAATAGAATCATTCTGTACTTCTATACTGCTTACGCCTAACTTCAGAAAAATATAGATAATCATAAGATTTCCTGAGTAATTGTATTCAACATATTTGTTATCACTTATCCAGAAGGGTTTTCCTTCCTCATCACCTGGCTTAAATATTGCCAAGATTCAAGCTGAAAACTCACAATTTTCTCAACATTAACATATCTAGGTTTTACAAATGCATTTCAGTACTACTCAGCAGTGCTCCAGCTTGACAGTATATTTTCTTTTAAATTGGAATATGAGGGCTGGGGAGCTAGCTCAGTGGAATAAGAGCTTGCCCGTCAAGCAAAAGATTCTGAGTTTGACCCGTGGTACCACAAAAAAAAGTGATTAAATTGGAATATGCTTTTCTTATCACCTTATCTTTTCACTCCCACCAAGAAATGTACTATTTTCATCTTTGTCAATTTTTGTAGGTTTCCAATGCTAACTGTATAGTTATTCAATGAAAATTCAAATCAAAATTTTGTGTGGGATAGAAATACAGAGATCAGAAAGAGAACCTATTATCTAAATTATCCACTTCTTTCAAGCCAGAAAAATAAAAAAAAAAATATCATTCATCCAGAAACAGCATCACCTAGGATCAGAAAGAACAACTTCTTTAACATTTGATGCTACAGAATATTTTGAGGTAGAACTAATCGATTTAGAATGCCAAGGGACCCAGTGTTTCCCAGGTTTTTATTCACCAGAAAAGTCAAGACTTTCTTTACTAGTATAATGACACATGATTTAGCATTGCTTTTTAGCATATGTTGGATGATTGGAAATCCCTTCTAATGCAGAAATCCTATGGTCCAAGGTGTCTCACTAATACAAACTGTGGTTTAACTTCCAATCCCACAATTTCCTACCTCTGTAGGCAAGTCACTTAATCTCTCCATGCCTCAGCTTTCTTGGTTGTAAAATGGAAAAAATAGTAGTACAGAATGTGTAGTCTTGTGATGAGGTTTAAAATAGTTTAATCAATACACTTAGAAGAGTGACTGAAATACTGTGCATAGATACATGATATTATTAATGTACTCAACTGATTGATCACCTATTTTATTATAGCCCTACATAAGAATTTAGAGTAGTCCTTTTTATCCCAGGCTTTAAAAATGATCCTATTTTTATCTTTCTAATGGTTCAATATAGTCATATTCATGAGCCAAATTCATCTCTGGAAGGAAGTTGTAATTCAGTCAGTGCAGGACCTAAGCTTGTACTGTCCACAAGGGTAATTGCTAGCCAAACGCAGCAATTTAAATTGAAATCTAGAAGTTGTAGTTGTGCAGTTAGACATGGTTCTTGTATAAACTGAAATTCATTAGAATGCTCTAGTTGTGCTTATGACACTAGCCACATTTCAAAGTTAGAGCTGTTCCATAGATAAGTAAGAACTCTAGGGTATTTATGTACAATTTTTTGCCCTTAAATCACAGATAGTAATTTTTGAGGCATTACCCTGTACATAATTCTTGATCATTCAGTAGTTTCATGTAGTATGTGCTTAGTGTACGGTGCAGTGCAGAAAAAGTACATTTGCATCGTCACAGAAAGTTATTTTGGACAAGTTTAGGCATCATAACATGATGCTCTGTGTCTGCATTCTTTCTTACAAAATAACAAGTAGTACCCCTTTTTAATCTACTTTATCATATAAATCTGTCTGGTCTAGGAGCATCTTCAGTCTAATCCCTTTCCTCCTCATCAAATCTGCTTTGCAATTCATAGTGTATTAGTCACCTAGGAATCACAAGCTAAGGAAGTTGGGTTGTTGAATATAACCAAAGTGCTCCTTAATTGGACTCTTTTAGTCTCTATTTTAAGACAGGAGAGGATTTTAAGATCTTTCTTAGCATAGTTAAGATAATCAGGTGGTTAGACTTTTATTTTCTTAACGAACACAGAATTACATAAACATGTGAATTCAATTTTTGTATTGTGTAAGGGTAATTTTAAAAATTCAGGATAATTAAAATTTATATTAACTATTATCTTTACTCACATGAAAACTATTCTGTTTTAATCACTATTGAATTCTGTAGAATTTTGCTCTACAGAATATTTTTCGGCCCCAGGTATAGAACCCAGTACCTTTGCACTGAATTATATCTCCAGCTATTTAATTATTATTATTGTTTTGAAACATGGTTTCCCTGAATCACTAAGTTGTAAGGTTAGGCTTGAATTCTGTGATCCTCCTGCCTCAACCTTCCTAAGTACTGGGACTGTGGGTATGCACTACCATGCCCAGCTTCAGAAATTTATACTGAAGTCTTTATACATTTTGTCCCAAAATAAGCCTGATTTTAAAACTAAGTGGAAATGGGGGATTATTCTACTTTGCTCTCCTCAAAAACTATACTCTTGGAAATTTGCATAGAAGCATTTTATTTGAAAATTGATCACTATATATAAGGGGATAAGAATATGATACAAAAAGAATAAAACTAGTGCAGTAGACACAGGTGAGTATTGTACTATAGGACTCAATCCTGCTGGTGCTTTTCAAGGTACTGCATGTACTATAACTTACAGTTGTTGCACAGACAGGTAAGAAATCTAGAATATTTATATACAAACTCCTGTCCCTTGATTGTTGTAATTTTTGGAGCATTAATCCCTCCACATTTGCTGACTGCCTTACAATTAGACTGAGCAAGATGCTAAGGCAAGAATGAACCCTGGAGAGAGAAGTGAAAGAAACTGGTGAGGAAATTGGGGTAATGCAGACATTATGGGTAGGTTAGCAGCACTGCCTGCTGTGCCTGACCACGCTACATACAGTTTGACTGGCAGATTAAGTATACACTTAAATGACAATATATAAATATGTACCAAAATCTCAAGAACAAGTTTTATCTTTTTAACTTTATGTGTCTAGAAATTTATTTAAAAATATACATATGCACCTATTTTTAAAATATATTTTAATTTTTTACATTGCTTATGTTATATTTTGTAGGGACTTAAAGTTTAACACATCAATACTTGATGAAAAATACGTGTTCCGTCTTAATCCTAAAATGTTTGATATTCAGATAGATAGTGAGGTTAAGCTCAACAGCCTAGGTTGTACAGTAACAACAATAAGCTTCTCTTCAGGAGGGTTAACAACATAAGTTTGTAGACCAAAAATTAGAGAAAAAGGCCGCAGGAGAGCCAAAATTTAGCTTAGCCTTTCAAGGTCAGTGAAAACTCAGGAAGTATGAAAACTGGGAATGTAACATCATGCAACTCAGTTGTGTCCCAAATTTTCTGATCCAGGAGAATATGGCATCAAAGAGCAAAGTGATTGAGGATGTAGAGTGTGCCTAAGGAGAGTCACTTGGAGAGAAAACATTCTCTCAGGCTTTCACCAAGAGCAAATTGGTCAAGCAATGGCTGTGACTCATCCACATGGCAGACACAGACAAAGGATCTACAAACTGTGGTACAGGGTCTCAGTATAAATCCTGAGGGAATTTGACTGACCTTAATCAGATAAAAAAGCTACAATTCTTGTTACATAGGTCTTGTGCTTTATCTTGGCCTTAACCATTCAGCAGAAACATATAAAAAAGAAGTATAAGAAGTAAAGCCATATTATTATGCTAAGCTGTAAAAGACTCAAGTCAACTTCTGACATTGCCAGACAATCAGGAAACCCTATAGTATTATGGACTATTGAAGTATTTTGGAATATTTTGCTGAATTCACACACCTATAATAGTTAAATGACAAAACTGAACAAAAAGGGGGATACAAATGAATGAGCATTTTGCATCTGTATATTCAAAAAGTTAAGGTAGATATACAGCTACATTCTCTTAATTGAATGAATATAGGGATTTGCTCTAATAGTGTTTATAAGTAGAATATCATGTCTACATCTTGTACAACAAATAATCACTAAGAAAACAACATGCAATGTATTAATTATTGAAACTGTCCTATTAATTTGATTTGAAACTGTCTCATTGCTATTTGTTTTTCAATAAAATTGTGAAAAAAAGAAATCCATGTTTCAAAATAAAAAACTACAGATATGCAAAATGCTAAGCTGCAGTATTTATAATTGCATAACATAGAAAACAACCTATTTCCAACATACAGTAACATTAATCAATTTTGTGTTCATATAATTTAAGATTATGTATCCAAGATTAAGCATGATTATGAGTAATAAAGGAAATATGTATGAATATGTATTTAAGAATTTATAATATGCTAATGGGCTTAAAAATAGTTGTCAAAGAGTATCTATACAACATAAGATAGATATATATGTGGGCAATGAAAACTGATTGAAATATTATACAATAACGGTATTTGTCATAGTCTTATAGGATTAGAGGTACTTTAAAATTTTTATTTATGCTTTTTAGAATTTTCTGTAATGTGTTATTTTTATAACCAGAAAAAACATGAAACACACTTTTAAAGAAAAATTAACTTTTTTTAATATTGATAGTTTGAAACCTGAAAGTCAGATGATTCTTTACGTATAACTGCAAGTTAGATTCTAAATCTAACAATTACACATAAGAGCATCTCACATTCCTTTTCCTCAGACACAGTAGAAACACATATAATCTTTGAGAGAATTTGATTGCAAACATGTATGTGCTATGAATGCAATAAGACAGATTGTAGCTGAAGTTATTTTCTTTGCCTAATTGGAGTAATGTTATGATTTAGTCTGTAAGATTCCATAGAAAATGGATATTTCCAGGCAGATAAACTGTCCTTGGAAAAAATAGGCTTTTAACATATATCAGAATGAGCTGGTTATTGAGCTCTTTGTATACAGCACATAATAATTTTTACACTTTATCAGTACTGCAAACAGAATAGTTGGTGACACAGTATTAAGAATGAATAAAAAGGAGGCTAAACTGGTAGGATTTTTGGAATTTTGTATGCAATATAAGGAGTAATATTACTATAGCCATGCCCTAGCTCTTTAATCTATAATCCTAAAATATGTATGAAAAGAATACATTAAATTAAAACCACTCACTTAAATATAGCCTTCCCATTGCTGATAGAAAAATAACTCAGACAATAATTATTTATTATTATAATTATCTTTTCATAATTTTAAAATTAATTAAAAATATTCCATGATGTAGGTGTAGATTTGCCAATACCAATTGGAGAAAATCACTGATATAATTATGCCTGATCCTTCATCTGCATTTGAAGTGTTTGAACATATAATCCAAGTTTTTAGGTATTTTTTAAAAAACAAATAGAATTAGAAAGTTGAGTGTGGTGCCACATAACTATAATGTCAGTAATCCAGGAGGATGAGGCAGGAGGATTCCAAGCTCAAACCCAGCCTTGGCAACTTAGACCCTGGCTTAGAATAAAAGATAAAAAAGCCTGAGGATGTTATTCAATACCAAAACTCTGAGTTTAATTTCCAACATCTTTCTCACACATGGATGCACACATGCACAATACAGACACACACACACACACACACACACGATTACTTTTCAGTGATCGAGTATTCCAACTGCTCAGTGTTGGCTCTAAGAGAACGTTTAGAATCTTTAGCAAAACATTTATATAAAAACGGTTGTGTTCACAGAACTGTGAAAATCAAAACTTCCTAACTTAACCTAAACAACCAAAAAATAGCAAGATTGCTTCAATGACATCGTATATGATGCGACTTATTACTCATACTTAAAATTGTTTTCAAGGGTGCATAGTAACATGGAGCAACCCGACAGTACTAATATGTATACATATATACAAATACTATGTGCATTTTAAGCTCCTATTATGAAAAATATTTTTATGGGAATAAATATAATAAAATGAGGGCTGGGTAGATAGCTCAGCAGTCCAACCACCTGCCTGACAAGTGCAAGAATCCGGGGTTGATCCCCAGTGCCACATGCCATGCTGGACCTGCTCCGTGCTGGCCACTAAAACTGGGTGTGATGATGCACACCTGTAATCCCATCTCTGAGGAGGCTGAGATAGGAAGATCACTATGAATCTGAACTGCATAGCAAGACCTTTTACCAAATTAAAATAATAATAATAAATAATAATAAATGAAATTTTGGCCAGGGAAATGGCTCAATAGACTAAGCGCTTGTCTGGGAAACACAAGGGCCTGAATTCAATCACCAGTTCCACAAAATAAATAATAATAAGTGAAATGAAATATTAGATATAGTTACTGTGAATAGAAGGTTTATTAGTGCTTTTATGTTATTTTGTTTGAGTTTTGCATTGCTTACTTTATTCATAGTGAGCATGTTTTACTGTACTAGAATCAAATAAACTAAATAAAAGTAGTATAGTTAAAAATTTACCTGAATTCTTCTATAATCCTGTTTTAGTGCATTCAGAAATGACTCCTTGAATCATCAACTCAGAAGAAGGTGCCTAAATGTGAAAGTAATTGGATTTCACACAGCATTTTCCAGGGGGCAATTGAATCATGAATGCTTAAAAATGTGCCTTTGGAGAATTTGTTCAAAAGGGTTTTTATGTTTGTGTATTAATATTCGCCTTTTAAAAACTATGTATTCATTGTCCAAAATATACCCTACACTCTGCTATCTCTTGTCTAAAAAATCCAACACATAATGTAGTCTCTAACTCCAAGGACATTTAAGTTCTAGAGAAGGCAAAAGCTGATAAGTAAAACAATTTACAGATAATACCAACATTATAGTAGTTTGTGCTAAGTAACATAGAGGATTCTTTTAATATTGAGACTCAGAAAAGAAAACTGTGTAAGTCCAAAAGATAAAGTATATATTATAAATTCTCCAAGGCACATATTTTTTTATCATTTCTTTTGTAGCTCTTGCAGAAAATCTTCCAGATTCTAGACTACAGGTAGATGGAGACGCAGGTCAGAAAGCTTTTAGATAAAGTTTATGTTATTCATCCATGAGGTATATTTAACAAGAGGATTAATGAAGTAGTGTGGTTTAGTTTATGTCTTCCAAAAGATAGACAAGGAATTCAGAGGCTTAATTTTGCCCACCCACTTCAGTAGGTGATCTGGCTATTTAGATGGGGCATTGAACTTTTTTGTAAGTGTTTCCTTACCTATCACTGAGAAGGGTCAGATGATTGACAAGGATCTTTTAGCTTTAAAGTTTTCATTCACATATGAAATTTCAAACTTACTGGGATAACTAGTATAAGGAGTACAGTAAAAAATGACATCTTCAGATTAGGTACCTCATGTCTTTATTATCTTTCTCCCTCTTCTCCTTATGGTCATTGCCTATATTTCCCAGAGAGCAATTTCCAACACATTGTATACAATTTCATCTCCTACTCAGTCTGACTTGCTCCAAATCTTAGTTCCATCCCTAATACTTCTCCAGATCTTTCAATTGTCACATTCTGCAATATTTTCTCTTGAGAATACAGCAGTGGTTATTCTTTCCTTTTTAAAATGAAAAGAATATAGGATTTGGAGTTTCACAATGAGCTTGGAATCCTGATTTTATTATTTTGTTTTTGTGCATTGCTGAACAGGTTATAATTTTCTTTCTGACCTTGATCACCATGTTGAAAAATTTTTTGAATAACATACTGCATGAATATAATGAGTTTTGTTAGAATTGAATGTTAACAAATAAGTGAAGTGCCTGGCACATATGAATACTGCAAAAATAACAATTCTCTCCTTCCTTTCTTGGTTTCTATGCTAAGCATGATCCTATATATCTCTGCCTGCTTCATCATTCTTCCTTTGGTTGATTCTTTGAGACCCTCTCTTTGGCTAAATACAGTTAATTCACATGTATTCTCGATGATCCTCAACTCCAAAGTCCCTCACAGAGTTCATGTCTGTTCTTACAGCCCTGTGTCACATTATACCCCTCTACAGAGCCAGGCCCAGTACTCCAATACCCTACATTCCAACATTCCTAGTGGAAGCTTCATTTGGATTCCCAACTCCATTTTAATGTCAGTATGTCCTAGGCTAGATTCTTGGTCAATATCCTTGTCATATTCCCAACACTATAATAATTCCTTCTCTTACTTTAAATTGTTACTTTCATATTGTCAGTATAAAATTTTGGCTGTGATTTATTTTCTCTCTTGGTTTCTAACCCACATAAAACAATAATGCTTATGGATTTTAACATTTTTTGTTAGACTTTTATTAGTATGTTATATTCATTGTTGGGAATTGGTGCATATGCATAACTGTTTCAATTCTTTTTAACCCTTCCCTCTATCCATATTTAATTTTCCAGCATCAGATTCATTTACATATGTTTTAGAGCCTTATTACATATACAGATTAAGAAACAGACTAATAGATCAAAGAACATATAAAATATATGAGACAATTGTTTTAAGACAAGTGACACTTTTTGATACATGGTCCATGGAGGAATCTAATACCATTTTTTTCTCACTCTCTTTTTTCCTATTATCTTCATATATATATATATATATATATATATATATATATATATATATATATATATATAACTTAATTTTTTATATAGAGAAATCTTGTGCTATTTGAAATTGTGTGTCTGAGTTACCTAGTCCCAAGGTGGATTGTTCTATAGGATTGAGCGTAGGTAACTTTAAACTCATTCAGGTTTGTTTAGTTGTATGGTTGTTGGGAAAAATATGTGACCTCTTTGAGCATCACCTTTCTTATCTATGAAAATGGCATGGCAATATAATGACATGAAATCAAATTATAGGTTGACTATTTAAAATCTTTTAAGATCCACGAAAAGATAGCTCTATTAATCTCTCTTAAAATACTACCCCCTAACTTTGAACATACTCATTCTATCATTCTTGCCAACTTTTGGAGCAGATCTGGAAGTCCTCTTTTTGAGAGTGGCATTATTAGATTTTATATATATATATATATATATATATATATATATATATATATATATATATATATATATATATAGAGAGAGAGAGAGAGAGAGAGAGAGAGAGAGAGAGTGCTGCTGTGAAGTATCAACCAGTGGAAAGACAGGCTCATAGAAACTGGTGGTATGTCCTCATCAAGCTCATTCGCCTGATGTGCCACTGCATCTTCTGGCTCTTTGCCAAAGTAAAAATGGCCATGAAAGGCAAACATTTTGAATTGATTCTCAAGTTGGAGCTATGATAGCAAAACTGAAGACACTCATGAAAGGAGACTTTAAGAAGCGTTTGAGAAAATAACAAGGATGATGAGATGTGGGTTTGAAATGAGAAGTATTTTGAGGGGTATTACTGGTAATATAGTAATGTATCTTTTATTGCAACATATTTTTAAAGGTAGAAATGTTCACTGTATCTTTCCATCATGCTTTTATTTCATACCTTTCTTTTTGATATTGTTAACACTCTTTCTATAGGAATGATAATCAATAAATGTATAAATAAGTAGCTAGAGACTGTATAATGCTTCTCTGGCTCCATCATAGGTTAGATCCTGCCAATTAATCAATCTCTTTGCCTATAACATCTTTATCAATTATCTAAAATATAAGACGCATTTTCCAAAATTAAAATAATATTTCAATATCTTCTCATTTTCTGTGTAATGAAGTAGAAACTAATTCTCCCAGTTGGTTTTAGAGAAAATCAATAAGAGAAAGGAAGTCATAGTTATGGGGTATACACTGTATGTGAAGCTTTTTGTAAAGCAGCTCTGGAAAATTTAAACCCAGCTGTCTAACTCAAAAGCTCATGGATATTATCCCATGTTCCAACAGTGTAGAGTTATAATATTGCCAGTGCTATTTCCTATTATTAGGAGATTCATTTGAACCAAACCTGAGTTTGTGAGTATTGGGAATAAAGTAAGATGTTTTCAAGTGTTCTCTACTAATGTGACTATTTGTTTGCAGATTAGAGCAATTCCTTTCAAATTTCACAGTTCAAAGAATATGAGTATTTCACTTTGACACATGAAAGTATCAATAACATGAATAAATGGGAAGACTTAGCTATCAATCAGAAAACCAATTGTAGTGAACTATATAGTATGTTTTTGCTTGCCTTTGTAAAGTCAATGGTGCTTACTTAAAAATCGGCATATGTCTCTAAACTAGATTTCAATTTGAAATTGTACACAAGCAATAAACAAAAATTAAAGTTAAATTATAGGCTCATTTGAGTTGCCTAGTATTATCTCTGGCAGTGTTGGATTGATCCTGCTGATCAGTGGTCCTGAGCAGAGGCTTCTATTAAATTTTTTTAAAAGTTTATTTTTTAATGATAAAAAGATAAAATAGAAATGAAATAGTTTTAAAGCAGCTTAGTAGGACATTTACAATAATTAATACACTGCATATTATTCTAATAGTAGTAGTTGTTCAGAGTATAAGATGCAGGTATGATGTCTTGTTTAAACAATATTAGTACAAAATTTTATTCTCAGTGGACTAATAGAAAGTAGCTGTATATCTACCCTAACTCTGGGAGGCCTGCTTGTTAGCTCAGCTGTTTAAGTACCTGCTTCTGCAAATGCAGTCAGGCTCAGGATACTGTGGGGCATCCCATAGTCAATTTTAAGCAGAAAGGATGTTCATCTCAGGAGTAAGGTAGCTTGTTTTCTTTAGACACTGAGCCAAATCCCATTTCCATATATTTGATCTATTTCCTAGCTTCGTGGCTCCCAACATACACCTCTTTTTTCCTTTGTTTTTTTCAGAGATGGGTGTAACACTGTAGTTAGAGAAGGTGTATTTGGAGAAGTCTTTAAAGCACCTTTTCATACTTGAAACCAGTCTAAGATTGTAGGTGCCTGAACTCAGCAAAATAACCCAATAATCAATAGTCCATGACAGTGGTGGGTTATCAGCAGAACTGGCAGTGGTCAGAAGATGTTGACTTGAGCCTTTCACAGCTCAGCATATTAATATAACTTTACTTTTTATACCTCTTGATTATACTTTTCTGCTGGATGGGTAAAACCAAGTTAAAGCAAGACCTATATAACTAAAAATGTAACTTTTGTATCTGATAAGGTCAGTAAACTCACCTATGGATTTATGCTGTAACCATGTACAGCACCTTGTAGATCTTTTGTTAGTGTCAGCCATCTGGAGATGTTATAGTTATTGCTTGACAACTTTTTCTCTCTGTGAAAGTGTGAGAGAATGTTTTCTCACTAGGTGACTCTCCTTAGGCCTACTATACATCATGGATCACTTTCCTGCTTGGCACTATAATCTCCTTAATCAGGAAATTTGGGGCACCAGTGAGTCATAGGACATCACAGCACAGGTTCTCTTATGACCTGAGTGCTCACTGTTCTTGTGCTGAGACAAATATATTAACTATCCTTGTGGCCCCTCTATTTCTCTAATTCTTGGTCTGCAAGCTTTAGTTGTTAAACATCCAGAAGAGAAGCCTAATGATATTATTACCCTGGAACAGAGGCAGCTGAGCTTAACATCACTATCTGTCTGAATATCAAATGCCTTAGACATACATGAAACTGCTATTTCCAGCAACCATGTATATTCTAAAATTTAAGTCCCTATAGAATGTGAAAAAAATAATTACACATCTTTAGACAGAAATTTAGAAATCAAACCATATGCGCCATTGTAGCATTGCAATCCTACAACATTTTCCCCTATACCCTTCTGCAGTTGTTTCTTTACTTCAGACACTACCAATTTAGAGATTTCAGGTGTGTGATTTCCAATTTCTTCTATACTAGTGTTGCCTGCTTTTGTTCTGGGTGGGCTTGGGGCCTGAGAATTCATTTTGCTCCTTCTCTTTGTCATTTTGTATAGCACTGTCCTCTGACCTTTGTTGTAGATATTTGGTGTAGTTATTACCGTAGCTCCTACTGAAATTCTTACCAAAGAGAGATTATATGGCTAAGGAAGTTATAGTTTTGTATTTACACAACTACAATTAGGAACAACAATAATGTGTAGTGATATTTAGCAGTTGAAAAAAAATAGTTTGTAACTAATGTGTATGTATTTTAGAACATAATAGCAAGCATTATGTCTGTGTAGCTAAGCGGATATTAAATTGGGAATTCGTATTTAAATTAGTTTCCCTAAGTTCGGTCTGATCACCTTGCCTTAATGTACATGGGGTCTTCCAAGCTAAATAGTTTACCCCAGTTCCCTGTTGCCCCTTCTTTTGATCAAGAGAGAAAGAGTGAGGCTGCTCCCATAGATCTCGGTCTAGCAAAGTATCTCAGTTTACCAGTCTGGATCTACCAAGGTTAAACTCCTCTAGATGTGCCTGCTTTGGGTCTGGCTATTGTACTCAGCTTCTTCCTGCTGCAGCACACTAGGCCTGGGCTCTGGTTCAAAAGGGATCTTGCAACTATGCTGAAGGTCCCACACATATGCCGGGCCTTGCCTCTGGCTATAAAAGGGATCTGGAGAGCTGGTGAGCATGCGGGAGCTCTCACACACTGGGCATAGAAATAAAGACCTTCAAGAATGGAGTGCAGAAACTCTGAAACTATTTCCTGACATACATGTATTTTAATTTTCTCAACATTGATTATGAAGTTACTTGGCCTCTAGGGCTTCAAAAGTAAATTATTGTTCAGTTTTATGCTTAAGAGCTAACCTTCTATACAACTGTCTATTCACAAACTCCTGCATTCTCACACTCATAGGGGACTGGAGTGAGAAAATTGAAATTTGGTTTCTTTTTAGAGAATCTGCTTCTTATAAAATTATCAGTTGATTGGCAGTAGACAGACTAAAAATTCTGCAGAAGTCATCAGTGAAATTATTCCCACCCCACTTACTCTTTATAAAATAACATGGACCATTTTGTTTCATCACTTTTTGTCTATAATAATAGAATCATAATTTTTGTAACCAAAGCAAGTTCAATCATTTGATGTGATAATTTTGCATGTAACTAAACTGATGGGATAATTGACTAATACAGACTATTTAAAAATAGTACCAGACACAGATTACAGACTTCAAGTTCACAGTCAATGGAGTTTTTTATGATGCTACTTTCAAATGAGGGCCTTGGTTAGAATACCTCTAATTGAGGCCTATCACACTGATTCATATCACATTTCTGATTATGCAGAGAATATTATGCTGAATCCATCAATAAGGAATGTAGTCATCAATTAAATCAATAATTGTCAAAATGTAACTGAGTCTAGAAAAAATAGTTCCATTAGCTCACATCCAATATTTCAGTTTCCATGTACAGCAGTATGTATTTCCTCACTAGGAAACCCAGGCTATAAGATCTAGTTTTTCTTCTAGAGAATTAATTGTCCAAAAAAATCAGTTAATCGCATTCTTCTTTTATAAAGTGCTGGTAGGAAACATCATCCTTTGCCTCTGCAGAATTCAGCTCCTCCTTTACTCTCTGGAATCATTGATGTTTAAGACTGCTCTCTTTCTCTCTGAGGAAGTGGAGACTTGACTAAAGGGTGAAATAGATGAATTAATGTTCATAGATTTCAAGCGATGGGCACAGCTATAAGTGGTATCCCCTGCAATCAAGTGGTACTTTTGGAGACACAACTTGAAATAAAGGACTCTACTTCTTCAAGTGAGTGGAGGGCCTGTGTTCAACTCTGATCAGTGTTAGAGAGATGAGACTCTCACCCCTTTCACTGTCTGTCTCTCTTTCCCAGATCATTTGCCTCTCTTTGTGTGTGTGTGTGTGTGTGTGTGTGAGTGTGAGTGTGCTTGTGCGTGCCAGCAAGCTCACACCTCTCTGTCCTTCTTACTCTTTCGATGTTTCACCATGCTTTTCAATGTCCCTTTCTTTCTATCTTCAGGGTCAAAGTGGCAATTCTGTCATTGATTGAGTTAGCTCAGGATCATGTTGCCTGTTCCTTGCATTATCAGAAAACCCCAGAAATAGGAGTTTCTGAGAAATATTACATTTCCTAGCATGCCTTCAGCTTTACCTTCTTTTGTTTTTGACTTCTTGGTGAAATCTACTTAGAGTTTAGCTGAGTATTAAGACTGTACCAATTCATGTAGCATCAAGCGCTACATTGTTTTATATAGTATAGTTCCTCATTACATGTGGCTATTAAGCATGTGAAATGTGGCTAATAAAACATGATTAAATAGGATTTTGGGTGTAGTGGTTTAAAAATATTATCAGTTTTTGACAAAATATATTATTATAATTAATTCATGTATTTTGCATTCCTACATGGCTATTAAAGAAGCATGAAATTATGTGGCTTAAATAATATTTGGATTGGACAATGAACACAGTGTTTCTTTCTTTAAATAGGCTGACACATTTAAACATCTGCTTCTGTCATTTATATAAAATATACTTGTTTGCAACTTGAAAGCTTTTCAAATTTTTATTTTATTTTTTAATTTATTTTATTTTTTGTGGTCCTGGGGATCAAATTCAGTACCTTGCACTTGCCAGACAAGTGCCTATTCTAGCGAGCTATCTCCTGAGCCCCTCAAATTTTTATTGTGCTATGTTTTCTGAATTGAGTCTTAATCCTTTCTCCTGCTATTTCTAACCCTGTTTAATTCCTGCATTGAACTCTTAAAAGTCATAGTGATCATATTTTTCTTCCATGACCAAGTTCATGTTCAAATATTGCCTTATTGGTTGGGCAATACCATTTATTGATGAATTGATATAAAATAATATCCTCATGATGCCTTAAACCATGCATACATGCCTTAGTCTTCTGCACTGGTATTCTGTAGCTTTATTTTTCTCTATTTCCCTTAACATTATTTAACCCAGTGCATATTTTCTTAGTTAATTACCTCTTTTTCATGTCTCCACCTCATCCTCCAGGTTCATTTGTGCTTAAGATCTGTGAGAAAAAGACAGTGGTGTTTTGCATTTAATGCACTGCAATTTTTATAGCTTTTAGCCCATAGTAAGCACTCAAGCAAACAAGGCTAAATGAATGAAGTCTAATGTAGTTATTACTTATTATGTGGACTATCCTATTCAATATGATAGCCACTAATAATATTTGGCATTTGAAAACTTGAAATGAAACCTTTTCTCAAAAAGAAAAAAAATGCAACCCCATTAAACTTAGTATGAGAAAAGATGTTAAAGAAAATCACAGTAAACCAATAAAATCATTTATAGTTTACGAAAGAGTTTTATCCATTACTTTTACATTTTTAATGTGGAATTTTAATTGTATTTAAAATCATACAGGTAACTACACTTGTGTCTTGCATTATTCTTATATTGAATGGTGTAGCTACAGACTCATACCAGAAAAATTTGTAGGCTTTTGGTCAAAATAAGGAAGTGCTAATTCTTTTGCTTTTTTGTGTCAGCTGGCAATACAATGTTTGACAATTCCACCTATATTTTTAAATGTTATTTTAGCTCATCATAATGAAAACCTGTTTTCTAGGAAAAATCCACCGTGGCCTAGGTTATTTCTCAACATTTTTGTATTCTGTTCCTATTACACTATGTAGCATGTCAGCTTGGGAGGCTGAAAACAAGAGGATCACTGTGAGTCCAATCTGTGTAGTGAGACCTTGTAGACCCTTTACTAAACACAAAAATAAAAATACAAATGAGGATATACAAAATGTAAATCACATAAAACCGTGTTTAACATGATTAGCCATTAAATACATATAAATGAAAGCTATGAAATGAATACATATCTATTACAATGGCTAAAATAGAAGATAGTGACAATACCAGATACTGTATGGCTGGGGAACAACTGGATATGTCACATAATGCTGGTGGAAATGTAAAAGGGTATAACCCTATGAGAAAATTTTCACAATTTCTTATAAAATTATAGGGCTTGAGTATCACAGTCCTCATTTTAACCTTACTTAAAGTGAAAACAATATCCACCTAAAATAGTGCATAAATATTTACATAATCTTCACTTGTCACTCTTCAATCTAGAAATGAACAAAATGTTTTTCAGTGAGTGAAAGGGTAAAGAAAATTATTCAACCATATAAAGGAAATATCCCTCAATCTTGAGAAATGAATTATTGATACCTGCAAACATGTGTATGGATTTTTAGAATATTGTGCTGAGTGAGAAAAAAAATTAACCTCAGAAGGTTATATACTTTGTAATTCCATTTATTTGTTTTCTCAGAGTATAGAGATAGGGAATAAATCAGTGGTTGTCAGGGATAGAACTGGGGAAAACAGTGTATGAAGGGGCTTGATGATTAAAATCTTTGTGGTGATAGAGCACATTTATATACTGATTGTGATGGCTGTTCATGAATCTACATGTATAAACTTCAGAGTATTGCATACCCAAAATACAGATTATTTCATGTAAAAACTGACAAATTAATATAGGGTCTTTCATTAATATTAGACAAGTTTTCATGGCCTAGTATCCATGTTTTCCTCTGACTATGTAACATGTCATTGAGGAAAAACATCAGTTAATAATAGGAATTGTAATGGTTAGTACATTGTGGCAACTTAAAAAATTTAAAAGCTTAATGAAGTAACTCAGTGGTTGTACATCGTAGGGAGAGGACATGCCCCACCTAGGCTGTTTATGCTCCAGGATAGTGTAGTGGATGATATACTGTGTCAACTTGAGAAGTTTAGAACTTTAGGTGATTCAGCAAGTGAGGAGGGTCTTAACTTTGCAAACATCCTCAGTGTGTGTAAGAGGACTGCTCAGAGATGGTATGAATGTTACACTCATCCTAAGTCAGATTAGTCTGCATTTGATATAGGGGAGGAAAAGTGGCTCCCCCTTTACTCTCTTTGCTTTTGTTGTCTTCTGCCATCTTGAAGTGTTGCCCTCTGTCACTGCGCTCTGTGTTGGAGCCAGCTGCTTAATGGCCTGACACCTCTGTAAATTGTGAGCTAAATAAACCTTTTCTTACTTAGTTTTGGATGTTTTTTGTCCCATCAATGAGAGAAAATTAAGCAGGATTGGTATGTTATGCTATGTGTGCAACTTCTCAGTTTGATTTTTAAAAAAGATATTTTTGATAAGGACAGTAAATGTCACCTTCGTAACATACTTTTGAATTGGGAGATATGCATTATTGTTATCTGCACAATGCTATCTGGCAAAGATCTACAACTTATTACATGTCATTGGAATTTTACTTCTATTGATAAGTGACTCCATTTTTCCCTGCTGCTGGAAACCACTGACTATCGTTACATTTATAAGTTTGGTTACTTTAGATATTTCAACAAGTGGAATCATACCACACCTGCCTTGCAGTTACGGGCTTATTTCACTTAGTGAAACATTTCCAAATTTCATCCACTATGTTCTGTACTTCAGGATTTCCTTTTGAAAGGTTTGATAATATTGCATTTATGGACACATCACATTTACTTTGTCTACCTGATCTGAAAACTTAGACTAATGAGAGTCACGCTGTGCCACGATCAATGGAGTGCTCATATCTCAAGATCGTGATTTCTATGCTTTGCAATAAATAAATAGACATAGGACTTCTGAATCATATACTAATTCTATTTTTAAATTTTAGAAAGGCTTTTCTTATTATTTTCCATATCAGATATGTCCTTTTACATGCTTAGCAGAAATGTACAAGTGTCCTGGTTTCTACATTTCCTCCCCACACTTGTTCTCTTTGTGCTTTTGATATTATTCTGATAGGTGTGAAGCGATTTATCATTACAATTTTGATCTCTATTTCTATGACAATCACATTGAACATTTTGCCATACAACTATTATTCTTTGGTATGTTTTATTTTGAAAAATGACAACTGCAGGTGCCAAACAATTCTGCTTATTAGCTTATGCATCTTCTTGCTGTTAAGTTTTAGAAAATACTTATATATTTAAAAATTAGTCCCTTATCAGATACATACTTTACATATATTTTCTTACATTTCATAGTTCAAATTTTTACTCTCTTGACTGTTTGTTTACTATACAAAAACAAGTTTTAGCAAAAATTCTATCAGTCGATTTTGCACTTTTTATTATTTTAAGGTAAATTTACAAAATGCATGAACATTTCTGAAACTTTTGATATTTTTGCCAGATTACCTTTTAAATGCTTTCTCTCATTTTCTGTCATTTTAATAGTTCTCCCATTTGCTTCCTAATCATTTCTCTTACACTGTGTTCCTAATATGCACATCACTCTCTTAAATCATGCAATTATTTATTTTGCCTGAAAGTGCGTTTTTATTTATCTCCATTTAGTACATTTAGGTAAAAATGATTCATAAAACTATGCACATAATTAATGTACGCATTCTACAACCCTTCCTTTGTCTACACCTGTCAAAAGTGGGCAGTCCATTGACATTCAAGTTACTTAGGTGCTTGAACTCGACACTACAAACCAACACAGTCCAGCATTCTGCAACCATAGTGAGTTATTCAAAGAAATTGTCGACCATATCCATTTACAGCTCAGCTTAATATTATGGGTTCACGAAGTATACTTCATTTTTATACTTTTCTGCTGGATGGTTAAGACCCAAACTTATATACCAACACAAAAACTTTATATTTCCTATGTGGTCATTGAAGTCCTCTCAGGGTTTATCTTGTAGGCCGGTACATTATTCTGTAGTTCCTTTGTCTGTGTCATCCGTGTGGATGAGTCACGGTCAATGCTTGACCAGATTGCTCTCTGTGAGAGCTTGAGAGAAAGTTTTCTCTTCATGTGACTCTCCCCAGGCACACTTTAGAACTTCAATCTCTTTGCTCTGTGGCTCCATAATCTCCTTGTTCAGAAAATTTGGAGCTCACCTGAGTTTCATGATATTGCAGTACAGGTTCTCCTATGTCCTGAGTGTTCGCTGACCTTGAAAGGCTAGGGCCAAAATGTTGGCTGGCCTTGTGGCTCTTCTATTTCTCCAACTCTGACTTGTGATCTTAAGTTGTTAACCATCCAGAAGAAAAGCTGATTAGTATCCTGCAGCATATGCCATTCACTTTGCCTTATCTGACTCAATTGATTTTACTTGTTGTACGTTTCCTTTTGTATTTCTGCT